>PISX010036317.1:0-12070 GCA_004024625.1 Mellivora capensis | reverse complement strand
AGATCCTAGTAAACAGGATCCAACAGCACATTAAAAAGATTATCCACCATGACCAGGTGGGATTCATCCCTGGGTTACAAGGATGGTTCAACATTCACAAATCAATCAATGTAATAGAAAAAATCAACAAGAGAAGAGAGAAGAACCACATGGTCCTCTCAATTGATGCAGAAAAAGCATTTGACAAAATCCAGCATCCATTCCTGATTAAAATGCTTCAAGTATAGGGATAGAGGGAACATTTCTGAACTTCATAAAATCTATCTATGAAAGACCCACAGTAAATATCACCCTCAATGGGAAGAAGCTCACAGCCTTTCCGTTGAGATCAGGAACACAAGGATGCCCAATCTCACCACTCTCGTTCAACATAGTATTAGAAGTCCTAGCAACAGCAATCAGACAACAAAGAGAAATAAAAGGTATCCAAATTGGCAATGAAGAAGTCAAAGTCTCTCTCTTCGCAGATGACATGATACTTTATATGGAAAACCCAAAAGACTCCACCCCCAAACTACTAGAACTGATACAGCAATTCAGTAACGTGGCAGGATACAAAGTCAATGTACAGAAATCAGTGGCTTTCTTATACACTAAAAATGAAAATACAGAAAGGGAAATTAGAGAATCGATTCCATTTACTATAGCACCAAGAACCATAAGATACCTGGGAATAAACCTAACCAAAGAGGTAAAGGATCTGTACTCAAGGAACTACAGAACACTCATGATATAAATTGAAGAAGAAAAAAAAAAGATGGAAGACCATTCCATGCTCTTGGATCGGAAGAATAAACATTGTTAAAATGTCTATACTACCTAGAGCAATCTATACTTTTAATGCCATTCTGATCAAAATTCCACCGGTATTTCTCAAAGAGCTGGAGCAAATAATCCTAAAATTTGTATGGAATCAGAATAGACCCTGAATTGCTAAGGAAATCTTGAAAACAAAAACAAAACTGGGGGCATCACGTTACCTGATTTCAAGCTTTACTACAAAGCTGTGATCACCACGATACCAGACACCAAGACAGTACTGGTATAAAAACAGACACATGGACCAGTGAACAGAGTAGAGAGCCCAGATATGGACCCTCAACTCTATGGCCAAATAATCTTCGACAAAGCAGGAAAAAATATACAGTGGGAAAAAGACAGTCTCTTCTATAAATGGTGCTGGGAAAATTGGACAGCTATATTTAGAAGAATGAAACTCGACCATTCTCTTACACCGTACCCAAAGATAAACTCGAAATGGATAAAAGACCTCAACATGAGACAGGAATCCATCAGAATCCTAGAGGAGAACATAGGCAGTAACCTCTTTGATATCAGCCACAGCAACTTCTTTCAAATATGTCTCCAAAGGCAAAGGAAACAAAAGTAAAAATGAACTTTTGGGACTTCATCAAGATCAAAATCTTCTGCACAGCAAAGGAGACAGTCAACAAAACAAAGAGGCAACCCACGGAATGGGAGAAGATATTTGCAAATGACAGTACAGACAATAGGTTGATATCCAGGATCTATAAAGAACTTCTCAAACTCAACACACAGAAAACAGATAATCATATCAAAAAATGAGCAGAAGATATGAACAGACACTTCTCCAATGAAGACATACAAATGGCTATCAGACACATGAGAAAATGTTCATCATCACTAGCCATCAGGGAGATTCAAATTAAAACCACATTGAGATACCACCTCACGCCAGTTACAATGGCCAAAATTAGCAAGACAGGAAACAACGTGTGTTGGAGAGGATGTGGAGAAAGGGGAACCCTCTTACACTGTTGGTGGGAATGCAAGTTGGTGCAGCCACTTTGGAAAACAATATGGATATTCCTTAAGAAATTAAAAATAGAGCTTCCCTATGACCCTGCAATTGCACTACTGGGTATTTACCCCAAAGATACAGATGTAGTGAAAAGAAGGGCCATCTGTACCCCAATGTTTATAGCAGCAATGGCCACGGTCACCAAACTGTGGAAAGAACCAAGATGCCCTTCAACGGATGAATGGATAAGGAAGATGTGGTTCATATACACTATGGAGTATTATTGCCTCCATCAGAAAGGATGAATACCCAACTTTTGTAGCAACATGGACGGGACTGGAAGATGTTATGCTGAGTGAAATAAGTCAAGCAGAGAGAGTCAATTATCATATGGTTTCACTTATTTGCAGAGCATGACAAATAACACAGAGGACATGGGGAGATGGAGAGGAGAAGGGAGTTGAGGGAAATTGGAAGGGGAGGTGAACCATGAGAGACTCTGGACTCTGAAAAACAACCTTATGGTTTTGAAGGGGTGGGGGGTGGGAGGTTGGGGGAGGCAGGTGCTGGGTATTATGGAGGGCATGCATTGCATGGAGCACAGGGTGTGGTGCAAAAACTATTAATTTTGTTATGCTGAAAAGAAATAATTTTAAAAAAAGGACAGAAAAAAAATCAAATGAAACTTTGGTACATATCCTAAGGGTCAGAAAGGGAATCACAAGGGAAATTCTTAAGCTTTCATACATCAGAGCTTCTAGACAATGTCACTCAATCTGTGAAGAGCAATATAATTAGCTAGACAGGGGTTGAACCTTAAGTCAGAGTTTTGCCTGCCTCAGTCACACCTGGGAGCCTTGGCCTGTTGTCCCCCCTCAGCGGCGCTTTTTGCTAGCTCTGAGCTAAGAGGGACAACATGGCCATATGGAAATGGGGCACTCGCCACTCCTAGTGATGATGGTGCCCCCCACCCAAGATGCCCTTTCTGATGGCCCTGAGTGAAGGGGGACAACATGGGCTGATGGAAATGGAAAGCTCCACACCCATAGTTATGACGGTGTTATTGTATTGTCATTACCAGTCCAACAGCATGCTTTCTGAGTGAAATATGACACAATAACAGGTTCTTGACCTTCCTTAAGGTTTGAAAATCATCTTGTGAGTCATCTATCAGAAATATGGATTTAACATGTGCTCTTTATCTGGAAAAGAGCACCTGCACTTGAGAGCCACTACACCAGCTCTTTGTGGAGTTCTCCCTCTTAAACTTCCAAACTATGAAGTAGATATTATTAGTCACATTTTGTAGATGGTTAGACAGAGGCTCAGAGATTATTTGAGTCTCAGAGGATTTTAGTGCCAAAAACCTAAATGGATCCCCAATTGACTCCAAATCCCTTGTTATTCTGTACATGGTACTGTTTCCTTCTTATCTCTGGTCTTCTCAATCTGGAAACATCTCAAGTGTCAGGATTTTCTTGTTCTGTGGTCAACTGGAATGAATTAAGCTGGCCTTTTTACCTCTGTCCATCATGATCATTAAGAATAGAGGACCTCTGAGTAAGATACTCAAAGATCCCTAAGAATAGAGACTTTATAATATTTTTCTGATATTAAAGTTACTGAAAGAACTATCTTTTTAAAACTGATACAGGTTCTGGTATGTTCAGAGTGTGCTGTAAGACAGGTCTGAAATAGTATTTAAAGACACTCAGCTCAGCCTCTTCTACAAAGTGAGACAATGCTTGTAAACATTACTAAACTGTTCCTTTACCCACGATTACTTACTTCCCAACCATCATAGTGTTCATATAGTATGACTATGACTTACATTAGTCAAAATCTGCAGGGAAAGAACTAAGACAGTATATCCAAGCTTCAGTGGGACTCCATATTTAAATTAGTGTTGTGACAATGAGCTATTCGGCTTTATTCTGTAGTTCAAGGGAATGGTGTTAGACATCTCTTACGATGTCAGGAGGTTCTAAAATTCTGACTTTAAATTATCTGTGTGCTTCAGAGATTTGGGCAGAAGAAAGGGGGGATCCCAGCTTCTGTGCACACCTCTGTTACCTGTGTTGACCATGGAACAGGTAACCTTCTGTAGGCATCATTTTTATTTCTTAGTAGTATCTTTTCTTTTAATTTCATTTTTTTCAGTGTTCCAAGATTCAATGCCCTCCTTAATACCCACCACCAGGCTCACCCAACCACCCACACTCCTCCCCTTCAAAACCCTCAGTTTGTTTCTCAGAGTCCACAGTTTCTCATGGTTTGCCTCCCCCTCTGATTCCCCCCAACTCCCTTTTCCTCTCCTTCTGCCAATTTCCTCCCTGTTATTCCTTATGTTTCACAAGTAAGTGAAACCATATGATAATTGACTCTCTCAACTTGACTTATTTCACTCAGCATAATCTGCTCCAGTCCCATCCATGTTGATTAAAAAGTTGGGCATTCATCCTTTCTGATGGAGGCTTATTAGTATCGTTAAAGGTGCTTTTGTCTCAAGTTCCTCTCTTTAGTGGTAACTAGAATGATAATGGAAATTTTTGTCTTTTACCATCCATGGCCTGTATCCTGGACTCCCAGGGAAGCTATCCTTTAACAGTTAACCATGCTCAAAATGACTGAGCAAAATCTCAGAGCATGGGCCATATTTCTGCCCCAAGCACATGTTGTACATCTCCTTGGAGAAGAAAAACATAACCAAAAAGTACCATTGGAAACATAAAAATAAGAAAAATAAAAGAACCTCTCCTGCTCCCATAAGATTAAAGTCATACTGACTTGCACATACTGAAAACATAAGGAAAAGCCTGTAACTTTTTAGAATGTTCTTCCTCAGGATGATGTGTAACTCTGTATGTAAAACAAAACAGAACGAATATAGAAACTTGCCCCAAATGCTCCTCCCCCAGAACATTCCCTTCCTTGTAAAGATTGTGTCTCCCAGGCAGCTGTCTTGACTTGGGTTTGAATAAACTCTCCTCTTTTCTCTCTAAAATGTTTAAAAGGGCTTGATACTTTAGTGTCAACAATAATAATATGTTTTCTTTTTAAGTGAAAAATTAATGTTCCTTGTTCACAACTCCAATAACACAGAAGGGCGGTTGTTCTTGTTCATCCTGGCGCTTCCCTGCAGAACCAAACATATGTATATATATTCCAGCACAAATAGGCTCATCCCAGAAGGATGCTTGGAAGGTCTGAGAAGCACTATCCACTCCGTGGGTGAGACCAGAAGGTGAAGATCCTCCCGTGTAGAACATTACTTTTTGGGTCTTAAAATTGCCTTAGAAATGTGGGAAACCATTGCATTTCTTAAAGCCAGAGCATAGGAGTGTCTGAGAGCAGCTGACCTTGCTGGGAGCCAGGAACAGCTCTGCAGGCAGGGCTGGTGCAGGAAGGAAAGGGGCAGAGCTCTGAGGGTGGTCTGCAGCCAGAGGGATCCCTGGAAGTGGCCGGATGTCTGGTGGGGGGTACCCTGCCTGAGACCTGCAACATGCCTGCCCCACCAAGCTAGGAGTTAGGGTGAGGAGGTGCCTCCTGGAGTACCTGCAAAAGCAGGGAGCTGCTGGTGTAAGGGCAGGTCACCTGGTACAAGCAGGCATGGCATCCAGTGGGCTCAGGGCACCACCCTGCCCAATTGATCAGCACGTGGGTGTAGACTCCAGAGCTGCCTTAGGATGCAGAGGTGAGGCAGGCAAAGGGGCATTGTGAGAGATCCTGGGCAGATGTTCTGGCTTGGTGAGTGCAGGCTGTGTGCTGGGGTGGGGGTCCTGGAGGTAGGGTCCTCAAAAGGCGCATGGAGTGAGTTCATCATGGGGACTCCAATGGGTTTTCTTTTTCCCTTGAAAGTCTCTTCTGCCTGATGTCCATCATGTCTATCCCCCAAACCCCTGAATTCCAGGGCGCCCACTCACCCAAGCTTTTGTGGGATGGGTTGCGGACATTTCAGGGTTTCCCGTGATCCCCAGGAAGAGTGCATGTCAACACAGCAAACAGTTCCCAACTTCAGTGGGGTGCCTCCTGTTCCCTGGCACAGTGCAGATAATGGACCTTGAGCAGCACTCCGAGTTCAGCAGGATGTCTCTGGTTCCCCACCCCCCACAGGTGTGGCACTAACAAGCCCCAGAGCCATCTCCCAGCTTCATCATTGTACCCTGTGTTCCCAGGGATGGTGGTAATGGGCTGTCAGGATCCCGCCAGAGGGTCCTCCAGTTTCTGCTCACTCCCCCATTTACAGGTATGGTGGTAACAGCCACAGAGCCATCCCCCAATTTTAGCATTGTGCCCCGCGTCCCAGGGGATGGTGGTAATGGGCTTTAGGATCCTGCAGGAGCGTCCTCGGGATGGGGGCCTGGAAGCTGCAGGAAACCAGATCCCACTCAAGTTGCATGAGAAAGAGGTGAGTTGAGGTGTTCATTTGGAAGGATAATTTCACTTTTCCAAAAAAGACAGTCATTGGCCTACTTTAGAATGTAGATAATTACTACTTAAGGAACAAGTATGTGCACCCCCCCAAAAAAAAAGAAACAAGTATGTTTTCCCTTCTCCCAGGAACAGAAGCAGGTGTGCCAGCCTTAGGACAGAGGTGCCTTCTTATCCCAACCTGACAACACTTCTCTGATCTGGCTTCACAAGACCTGAAGTTTTTAACATCATCTGAGTCAGTCATGCAGCTTGTCACAGGATGTCAGTGTTCCAAGAAAACAGCAGGCACATTGGGCACAATGTCTCTTATATATCAGGACTGGAGGGAAAACTTCTTTTTAACTCAACACCACCTGGGCTTTTCTCTTTTCTCTAGTTGAGCCACAAAGTAAAAGTTAAGTAGCTGTCAGCATTTTGGTTTGGTGCAAGTTACTTAGTTTCCCTACAGGTAGAACACTGCAGAGAATACCATTTTCTCTGTTCATTCACTCCTTACAAAATTTAATCTGAACATCTGTTTCCTAGGAAATCACTTGCATTAGAGAAGGAGGATGATATTTGCTCTTTGTGTGTTTTTAACATATAATTTGATCCTTTATCTAACAGCGTTTATTCACTTGGGCCTCGGGTATTGTTAAATGGCCACCATCTAGAGTTAGGTGTCTTTTTGTGGCCAGATAGAGACTTGGATGATGTCATTGTCAAAGGTGATGTTTCATAACTGATTAGTGTTTTCATCAAAAGAGTTACAATTAAGGTAGAGGGAAAATTCAAAATTATTCAAAGCAGGCTTTTATTGTTTAAAAGTAAAGCTTGATTTTCTAGTTTGACTAAATATACCATCTAGATATTTTGATGTGCCATATTTTCTCTGTAGTTTCTTTGGTGGTGGAGTCAGAAGGAGATTCTTCAGGAATTCTCCTGGATAGAGGCACACTGGTGGTGTCAAGGGACTTGGTGGGCTTCAGGAGCCCTGGGGTGAATTCTGGAACTGCTTGCCTGGATGAGTCAGATTACTCCACAGAGTTTGTTTCTCCTTATGAAATTGCTGGAAGGTAAAATCTATGGAAAGTCTTTTTACACAGAAACTTTCAGCCTAATAAAGAGCAACTAAAAATGAGGTGATTTGGGCTGTATTGTTCTGTAAATAAAGTTTCACAATCCCCTGTCATAGGCTATGGTATTTTATTGTACAAGGAGTCCTCAGAAGCCTACAGTGAGACTCAGATCTCAGTGGATGTTCATGTTCCCTTGGTATGTTACTTCCAGTTTGCCCAGATAGGAAGGAAGTTGAGAGAAATATGACACATTTATGAAAGCCTTGGGCCAGTGTAATTTTGACAAGGGGGTAGGGATCCTGGAGCTCTGTAGCAGACAGAGGAGTTCCAGGTCTGGGTAGAGCTGACAGGGGTCCTGGAGGAGAGTGGATTGCATTCTGCTGGAGGGTGTGGGCAGGACTGGATCCAGGGGTGGTTGTGTGTCTCCCGTGTGACCGTTGTGACAGGTCAGGGCTGTGAGCAGGTTCCTGGCTGAGGACAGGTGAGGCACAGGTGGAGAGCTGGCATAGCACCTTCTTCTGTGCCACCAGCCTCACCCAACACACACAACCTCATTGTCTGTCCCTGTAACTCCAATTCAGACTTCTCTGCATTGCCAGGCCAAGACGTAGCATAGGTTTGAGCTTCTTTCTTTGAGTGTGTGTGGAGTTTCAAAACCTAGATGAGGGAAATGATGTGTCATCAGAGCATCTGTTCCTCTTGTATTTCCTGCTCCCCCTTAAGTCACCACAGTGAATCATACCTGCTAGTTGGAGGGGCTATCTCTGCATTTTTATTTCCTGTTTTAATTAAACAATGGGAAACAAATCTTCAGAAATATTAAAAGAATTCTTTGTGGATGTTCACATTTTTCTCTTCCGTGAACCATATTCCACTAGGAAATATTTTTTGAAGTAAAACACAGGTGCAGGGCTCTAAGAGGGTGCAGTGGTCTTTGTGAGGAGGACAAATGGAGAAGAAGTATAGGTTGTTGAATACCTCAAGGAGTGACTCATTGTGCTCCCAGAGAAAAGCTACCGTTCCCTGGGAGTGGGGGTGGCTGCTTACTTGGTGGCTCATCCTGGGCTCTAAAACCTGACCCAGTGAGTCCCTTGGGATTAGAACTGGGGAATTTATGAAGAAAACAGGATGAACCCTGGAGGGTGCCTGCATCCTTTGCACTCAGACAATTCCATGGAGCAAAGGAACTCATCACCCATGAGGTGTGTCAGGATCCCTGAGGGTATGGGCTTTGTTTCCTGGGAAGAGGCTGTGTCTTTATCCTTATCTGAACCAGAACCAAGTTGTCTGGTTAAGGAGACCCAGGCCTTTACTTGAGGATGTCAGTATTATTCTTGTTATTTTAAGCAATATAGACATTGACTTCAAGATCCAAATATCAAAAGGTCAAACATAAGGTCAAATATATATATACTGAACTTGTGGTATCCCCCATTAGTATGGGCAATGTAGGGTTACCCATATGAGAAACAACAAGGAATTCTATTTGGATAGAAGTGTGCTGTGCACACAGCATTTTATTCTCTCATTTTCCTTACTTCTGAAGGAAACAGACTTTTCTTTGAGCTTTTTTTTCTGATTTTAAGGAATGGGAGACAAGAGACTTGAAAGAGCAGTGTTCATGCTGACATGGTGCTCCATGCCCAGTGAGTGAGGGTTTGAAGATTGGACTTGGAAATGTTGGTGTTCAGGGAGGATATGGTCTGAGTTTCCCACACACAGAGTCCCCCAGCTGGTCTGCCTCATCAGACTAGTTCCTGCCTTTTGAAGGGCAGCTTGAAGGTGACTTGAAACCCTAGGGTACTTAAGGAATGATCTGGAAGGGACACCTGGGTGGGCCAATGTAGACAAACCCAGGGAATTCCAGAGCTAATGAACACGTTTCTGAGGCTGGAGTTTGCGTCTCTATGAGTAGGATTGAGCTGGGGAGGAAAGCAGTCTCTGGGTCTTAGGAGTCTCTGTGTCAGCAGGTGTGAGCCTGTCAGGGGAATTGTTCAGTTAGCTGGGGGGTTGTGAGGCCAGGGTGATGGGCCTTTGCTCTTGATGTGCAGGCCAGCTTGCTTCAGGGACAGGGCTCTGCTCCCTAGCCAGCCCTCCTGCTGCAGATATGATAGGAAACTTGCTTCCTGTTGGGTTCTCAAGCCCTTGTCTGAGCAGGGGGCTTGGTGGGAAGCAGCCCACAGGCAGCATTCTGGATTCTTGCCCAGTGTGCCCCTTGCTTCCTCAGATGAGGCACCGCAGTTGTCCTCCGCCTATTGTCTGTAAATTCAGCCAGCAGAAGCACTTCTTCCAGAGCTACACCCCTGAGAATCCTCCACTTTCCTGTGCTGTGTGGAAGAGGCCACTTTTCATTTGGAACTGAAATATCAGCTCCTGCCATTATCTGGAAGCTCCTGCCATTCCAAGGCCACATGGTACGCCAGTCTCCTTGAAGCTTTCATTCCACATGGGACCTCATGTGTGAGACTGGGTGGCCTGGACAGCCTGTTGCTGCTGGTACTGCTGCTGCTGCAGATTCTTTCCTGAAAGGTATGCAGCAAAGCCTGGTTTGTTATGATGTCCCAGGAAAGAGGACAGATGCACCATTCTGTGCCACCACAGGAGAATGCTGGATGTTGATCACAGGTGGATGGTGCCAGGAGGAGGGATGTCTGTTTCCCAGAGGGAGATTTGGACCCTGGGATGCTTCTCTGTTCAGCTTTCTCAGGTGAGAACATGAGGCAAGGGAAGGAAGTGTGTGTGCTCACCTAAAATCGAGGAAGGTGTC
Organism: Mellivora capensis; assembly: GCA_004024625.1. Lineage (NCBI taxonomy): Eukaryota > Metazoa > Chordata > Mammalia > Carnivora > Mustelidae > Mellivora > Mellivora capensis. The sequence goes on along the minus strand of PISX010036317.1, from coordinate 2,028 downwards.
TGGTTTCAGGTTTCATGTGAGGATGGATTCCTCTTATGGCTTATTTTCCTGATGGTCTTCAGAGTGCCATAGTGGTACCTATTATCCCGGGCATCCTGACTGTGCGAGAGCTATGGTCACCTTTCCCCCCAGGGCTCTGTGCTAGGAAATCAGAGGGAGTCAGTGGTGAAACAATCTGAGAAGGCTTCCATCTCCCCCTTGCTGAGACAGCCTGGTGATTGTGATAACTGTTCTGGAAATAGAGAGCAGGAGACAGGGCTGGGATGCTGAAGGGGAGGTGGCAGTTGTGCTTGCACTTCACCTAGGGGCCAGGTGAGACTTCACTAGGAAGGTGATGCTTGAGTCAAAGTTTGAAACAAGGTGAGTGATCTCACATCAAGAGCCTTCTAAATGGAAGGGAACACATATGCAAAGGCCCTGGTGCAGGAACATACCAGGTATGTCCAGGAGCAGCAGGAAGGCATTTTGGCAACAGGAGACAGCTTATGACATGTCCTCAGGGAGGTGACAGTAGGGTAACAGAAAGTCATTGTAGGGCGATGACCCCATGGGACCGTGTTTCACTGGGCCTCCTGGCAACAGTGTTGAAAACAGATGAAACAGGGTTGAGGATGGGCAAGGGAGGTCAGTGATGAAGCTTTTCCAGGAACTCAGGCAAGAGATGGGCTCCAGTGCGGACCAGACAGGCGGCCTTGGAAGGAGGGGTTAGTGCAATGGTGAAGTGAAGTTGTGCAATTGTGAATAGTGAAGATGGAGCTAAAGGATGTTCCAATGGGTTTGATATTGGGAATGGGAGAAAGGAGGAACTGAGGTAACTCCCAGATCCTGTAGGTTGTCGTGAGCAAGGTGAAGGAGGATATTTCTGGGGGTAAGAGGTAGTCCATGTTCCACCTGCTGAGAAAGGTGCCTTTCACAGTGGATCTGATGTTTGTGTCTGGGAGAATGCAGAACATCTACCCCCTCAGCAACTTTCAAGTACAAGTCTTTCCCACTTTTCTCAAAGTTCATGGTAAGACATTTGGCTTTTTGGAAAGATCTGTTATTACCCAGCTCCAGTAGCAGGAAGAAACCTGAAGAGGATTCCCCTCTTATGAAAAAAGTAAAAAAGAAGGCAACGTGTTCATCATCTGTTTTGTGGGGAACCACTACAGAGGCAGTGCACACCCCAACAAGCTCCTTCCTGGGCACTGCTCTCCAGGTCCAGCCACCAGCACTTTGAATTGTGTCTGTGAAAATCGCTGTGCTTTATCTCCATTTATTTTGGGCATCTATTAGGATGTTGTGTCCTGAGGCCTAAGAAGAGCCAAAGAGAAGGAACTTTTGGAGTCGGAGTATGCTCACTCATTTTTCTGGAGAAATGAGTGATAGTTCCTTTTTTCCATTTACAGTATTTCTGCTGCGAAAGGTTTCCTAGGAACACTGCACTTTCAAGTAGCGGGGGAGCCTGTACCCCATCCTGCAGGGTTAGCTTTCATCTCCATGCTGCACAGAACACTCCATCAATATGGCACCTTTGACTACCTTCAGCTGTTTCCCCCCACCATTCCTGAATCTGGCAACACCTATCTGTTCTCATTATCTATGTGTTCAATATTTTTTTTTCCATGTGGAATGCCCATGAGAGTCTCTGGCATTTGTCTGTGTCTGAGTTACTTAGCATAAGGCTCCCAAGGTCAATGTTTCCATGTCTGGTTATTGTGAATAATGCTGCTGTGAATATGGGAGTGAATCTCTCTTTTGGAAGGAGTGTTCTTCAAGGAAATACTCAGTAGACCAATTACCAGGTCATGTGGTACTTGTATTCATTTTTTTCCAGAAACTCCACAGCATTTGTCACAGTGGCTGCACCAGTTTCCATTCCAACCAACAGTGCACAGGGTCCCCACCCTGACCACACCTGGTATCTGTCTCTGGGACAATTGCCATTCCCACAATTGTGAGGTGATAGCTGATGGCAGTTTTGACTTGTTTCCCTGATGACAGTTAGTGATGTTGAACAACTTTTTCTGTGTCTATTGGCCACTTATA
>PISX010036316.1:0-12195 GCA_004024625.1 Mellivora capensis | reverse complement strand
TGCACACTGTGGCTCACTTTGCTCCCGCAGCGGGAGCTATCATGAGTCACCAATTACAGGTAGCTTCCTGGGTAGAATGAAGGAAACACTCGAGAAACTGTCTCTGCCCTCTGACAGGCTGGCCAGGACTCCTGTCCTTCACAGGGGTGGCGCTGCCGGACCAGAGTGACAGGTAAGGGCCAACATGATAGCTCTTCCGACGGAAGCCAGGTCATGGAGGCCGTCAAGGGCTGGCTAAGCACGCACTTCACCAGCCCCAAAGGACCAGAATCAATTCCTGACTTGGCCTTGTGACCCTGGGTAAGTCACTCAGTCCTGTCAGGGTCCTGTCAGACTAGCTCTACCTGTCGGTTGAGGTGAAAGCCAGCCTACATGTCTGAGAGATTCCACGAGGCGCCCAAATTGGACAACAGGCACTGGAAGCGTGGAGCGGGTGCGATGGGGCTCCCAGGCCTCCTCTCCAGCCAGAGCCCCCGCCCAGCCTTACAGCCTCCCTCTCCCGTGTGTGCACCTTTGGAAGAGGAGGGAGGTCAGGAGGGATTTGGTCAGTCACAGCCCCATTGCGTGGCGAGCGCTCACCTTCATAGCTGCCCCTGGAGCCATTGCAGGCGCCCGGCTCCAAAGGCGAGCCGCCGGACTCCTCAGGCAAAGGCTGTTTTATATAGCGGCTGGGAAAAAAGGACAAGGAATTATTGTTAGCTGTAACATTTACGGGTTTTTCTCCACTACTCAGCTAAACGTGGTTCACAACTGACATACAGTCATTCACAGAGACATTCAGGTAACTAAAAGGACTTTAAAATTGGGGGATGGCTCAGTACTTCAAGAAACTGAGACAAACCCAAAAGATGTTTAAGTACCAAGTCACTGGAGACTCTGAATCGTCTGTGAATGTCTGTTTCGAGTCTTCTATGAATGTCACGTGGCACCATCATTAAAAGAAATATTTCTCAGTAATATTAATCACCAGCTTCAAATGATAGTATTTTGGGAACCGTATTCAAACACAAACTGACATCAAAGCACTAGATGGCCTAAACCCAATGACTGACAAGTGCGACAGACACGATTCCAGGGACCACAGAGGAAGCTGAGGTGCCCAGTGTCACGGTGCTTAAGAGGTGCCAGACGCCCTGTCTCCGCAGCACCTGTTCTGGCCCTCCCAGGGGGCAGGCCCAACTACCTTTTCACAGGACTGAGCACCTGGGACCAATACAGGCACCCAATGCAGGGGGTAGGGGGCGGGTCACTACTGTGGGCCCGTTGTGATTTTAGGTAACAAGCAAAAATTGTTCCTGCAACCCACCTGATCCGCTCACACACAGCTTGGTACAAAGACTCGAGGGTCAGCTTGTGCTTGGCAACAGAAACCAGCAGTGGCTGCCCATATAGCACGGCCCCAGACGAGGTGCTCGACGGCCTGGACTTCCTTTCCCTGAAGTAGACTGGAAGCGTGACACACTCAGAGCCATCAGCGGAGGTGCCGCAGACCTCATACCTACGTCAATCACACAAGAAGGCACCTTTCAGCAGTGGGCCACTACAAGCAGCAGAGATCTGAGCTGCAGCTACGTGGTGGCCAGGACTGTGGTTGCTGGGACAAACCATAACTCAGTATAAATGGTGGATAAATCATTTCCAAGATGATTCTAGAAGCTGGGTCAGCAATCCCAAGGGTCACTGTCAGCAAAACGTGAACCTACACAACCTGGGACTCAGGGTTAACATGACTCTCTTTCCCCAACCATGGCCTCGACTCTGTGGTCCTTCAAATAGAATGCAACACAGATGACAGCCATCATCTGGACCATCACTGCAGACACAGAGGCACTGCGGAAGGGGGAGGGGGCGGTGCCTGGCCACCAAGTTCATCATCTTTTGTAACCAAGGAGCTCAACTTTTAAAAAGGTATTCCTACGTGCCCTGACTTTTTATTAAAACCAAATATCATACAAGAATGTATACCCAGAATATTAGGCAAAGATTCTTTATTTCAAATAAGGAAGCAAATTTATAAAACTTATTGCCATCTTTGTTCAAAAACACTAAAATTAAAGAATCATATTTATTTTTTAAAAATTAGAGATAACCAAAGAAAATGCTAAATACAAATCAATGATTTTGAAAAATGTGTCTTACTTAGTGAATACATGGGATTGAGGAGATTTATAGATGTTTTATCCTGGAACAGATGTTACCAAAATTGCTGGCAACCGACTGTAGTCTTTCCCTCTTCCTATAGGGGGAGACACAAACTTACTGATTCAATTTTTGAAAACTATAAACACAAACACACACACACAACCCTCCCCAGATGCCTGGCGAACGATCCTAAATGAAGTATGTGCAGGAGGAGTTCTAAGAACAACTCATAAAAATGTCTAAGATGCGCTCTAGGTAAAGGCCCTATGGTCCAGCATTAGGGTCAAGAACCAGGTCTTGGGCGTGAGGCTGGCCCAAATTCCATGCTGATGCTGTCACTTTCTGGCTGCTATAACAGGGCTAAGTGCTCCCCTTTGACTCTGCTTACTCAGTGAACAATGGGAGTACCCACCTTAGAGGGCAGTGGGGAGAATTCAGTAACTCAGCAGCACAGTGTTCCACATGCTCAAAAAATATTCGCGGTACTAGCGTATTTTCATGACAATTACAACTTCATCTTTAAAACAATTTGCTTCCTTATGGTTAGCACTTGGGCCTCCACAAATTCTTTCGTTGGTGGTGGTTTGCCAAGCTCCCCACATGGCAATGCCCCAGTTCCTCTAAGCTCTGGTGTGTGCAAACACTGGTTTCTAGAATTGAGGGGAGACGCTGTTCAGGACTTGGGCTCAGAAATGGACAGCCTTAGCCCAATGGCCAGCATGAGCCCTGGTGCCTCCATTTGTAAAGTGAGCGAAGATGGCTGTGAGTGGGGAGGCAGTGTGCACAAGTGTGAACAGAACCAGGATTCGGATGTGGTGAAGAAGTACTTCGTTTAGAGAGATGTAGATGCTGCAGGCCCGAAAACTTAAAGGGAAGGAAAGACCTCCTTTGCATTCTGCATTCCTCAACCAAAACACAAACCAAAACAATCCTAAAAACCTTCCTCAGCAGAGTCAAGTTTCCAGTGAGAGGGAATGAAGGAAAAAAAGCATTGGTGTGGTCCGCATCTGAGCTTCCCCGAGCAAGTGGCTGTGAGGGAGCTCAGGCAAGCTCATGTTCCACTTCATCCCACCTGGGAGAGGGACACAGACACAGTTACAGGGCTTTGAAGTAAGGGGACTTGGAAGGGGTCCAGGAGGCCTCTGGAGCTGACGGTATACTATCCCCACCCAGATGAGAAAACTAAGTCTCAGGGCTTACAGAATGTTAGGATGGAAAAAGGCTATTTCTATCAACCCTCCCTGTCGCTCTTGAAACTACCTGTCCGTGGGGCCACTGCCTGTACCACATCCCTTCTCTCAACTTCCCATGGCCCCTTGCACAGCTCTAATGCTTCTTGAGAAAAGCATTCTGGCAGAAAGTCCATCTGTAGAGCCATTAAACAGGTCTTCTTAAAAGGTTGTAAAAGGTTGACAAAAGGCTATGTCTGTGCTAAAGAGAATTATCTGGAATGCCTAGCTCTGAAGGGCCAGGAGGTGCTTAGCACTGACGGCTGCCCACAGTTCTCTGAACATCCATCCCTTACACCACGGAGTCAGGGGAAATGCACCTGAGCACTGACTACCAGATCTTCTGCTCTGGAAACACCTACAAGGCGAAGCCTCTAGAATGTTTCCTTCGATCCTGCAGCAGAATCCACTGAGTACTCACACAAAAATGTCATCCCGAGGCATGATGTGGTTTAAACCTTCATCCATTTGGAAAATTTTGTGGAACCGGTGATTATATACATCTGTGACCACCATCTAAGAATCAACAGCAACAGAAAGATTACAGGATGGTTAAGAGCCTCTACGTACAACCCAGAAGCAAATGAAAACGATGTGCTGCCGGTGTGGCCTCCAGAGAGACCGCCAGGCCACCAGCCCCAGAGCTCAGGGGCCAAGGCCCAAGGGAGAACAACATAACTGCCACCAGCAGAAAACATGCTGGTAACATCTGTCCTGAGGTTTACAATAGGATCTGCCCTCAAGTGGTAGGAATGGTGGGGAATGAGTGCTGACCAGAGACTGGCAGTCATCCAGAAACCTCTGGAGTGTCCCCCGGGGCCAAGAGTCTCGAAAGCATCCTCAGCACATAGCTGAACACACCAAACCCCAACTATACAACTGCCTAAAACCAGCAGGGTTCCAGAAGAGTGGGGCTGAGCAAGGACACTGACCAGCGCTGGGACAAGGGAGGGACTCAGAGCATACAGGAGGATGGAGGAAGGGATCTTCACTTTCCCCACCTCCACACAGGGCCAGCCTCAGCAGAAAGCCCAGTGAGGGCAGTTGCTTTTAAATAAAGATTTCTGGGGATGCCTGGGTGGCTCAGTCGGTTAATCGGCTGCCTTCGGCTCAGGTCATGATCCCGCATCGGGCTCCTTGCTCGGCAGGGAACCTGCTTCTCCCTCTGCTTCTGCCTGCCAGTACTCGCTCTCTCACTCTCTCTCTCTCTCTCTGACAAATAAATAAATAAAATCTTTTTAAATAAAGAAATGAATGAATGAATGAATAAATAAATATTTCTGGGGCGCCTGGATGGCTCAGTCATTAAGTATCTGCCTTCAGCTCAGGTCATGATCCAGGGTGCGGGGATCAAGCCCCACATGATCCAGGGTCCTGGGATCGAGCCTGCTCAGCGGGAAGCCTGCTTCTGAGGCATCCACACATAATCATGTTTGTGTTGGCCAGTAAGAACTACTCCTAAACATGGCTACAAGTTTGAAAATACACTTCCAAAGACTATGAAATGCGCCACTGACCACCCCGCCTTACGTTTTCCGCAGCAATGCCAGACAGCCTGGAGAGCGCCTCGCACAGGTCAGACACGGCCCCCATCAGCGGCACAACCACACGGTACTGCAAAAACAGAGATGGGAGGGGTGACAAAGGTGTTCAGCAAAGGGTAGGAGATGAGCTGGCTGAAGCAGGCATCAGAGAGCGCAAGACGACCTCTTATGAGTCACATGCGGTCAGGGCCCTAAGGAGTGGTCAGGAGCAAACAGCAAGTCCTCTGCCTCAGCATCCGCCTCCCTATTCGGGCAGCAGCACAGGAGCCCGGCCATCTCTTTCCCTCCTATATACTGCTTTGTCTCATCTTCACTTTCGGCAGTCATCCACTACCTCCTTTAAGGAATGGTGGAAAATTCTACAGACTGCCACATGATGGCATCTGTAAGAGGTGAAGAAATGAAAGCCAGAAGAAGCAGCAGTAGAGTCCTCCAGTAAGCCTGCAGCAGGGCGGGACACTAAGACCCGGTGGCCATGCCATCCATCTGGACTTCTGTTCTAGTAGGCTCTCTGGGCTGACTGACCAACAAGTACCCTGTTGCTGCCTCCCAGCATTCAGATGCCAAGATCACTCAGCAGATCAGTCATATTACCTTAGCTGAATGAATGGAGCGGGGGCGGGGAGTGACAGAGAAGCCCAGAGGACCTTCACAACCTTCCCTGAGTGACAGAGGATCACACAAAGGTCTGACAGAGGTCGAGGGCACACACTCAGGCCAGTGCCACAGGGATTCAGAGGCAGCTGGCAGAAGAAGCCGCGCTCAGAGTCCCACGGTGCGGGGTGCCATTAGGGTGCAGATCCCCTTACCTGGGTAGGTCTGCAGCGAGGGTCAGCAGGAACCAGAAAGACCTCCATGACTCGATCTTTCTTTAGGGGCAGTGGCAGAGTTAGATAGCAAAATGGGTCAAAGGTCACGGAAACCTTAGCACATTCTGGGCAAACCAAAGTAGATTTGAAGAGGCCGTGGAACGTGTCCACAATCACAGAGTCATTCCTTAACCTGTGATTCTCCCAGGCTTCCTTCGCCACCACCTGGAAGGATAAAGATAAATAAGACATTCTCAACACACCTGAGTTGTTTACTCCTTCCTCCGGAATGATCCACAACAGAATCTGAGCTGGACCATAAGGTAGTCTCTATAGCAAAGAACTTGATCCAGGCCAGCCAGGGCTGGGACTGCTTTCAGCAGACCATTCTCACTATCACATGCCAGCTCCATGCCCATTCCCACACTTAACAAAGTCTTCATGTAGGACTGGAGGGCATACAGGAGTCTGTGTGTCCTCTGACAGGAGCCGGACAGCCCTGACAGCACTGGGGACAAGTGGACCTGACTAGGGCAAGGACTGCCTCCTCCAAGGTGTTCAATGATTCAAAGTCCCTGTAGTGAGGTTTTTTGTTTTTAAAAGATTTTATTTATTTATTTGACAGACAGAGATCACAAGCAGGCAGAGAGAGGAAGAGAAGCGGGCTCCCCACTAAGCAGAGAGTCCGATGCAGGACTCAATCCCAGGACCCTGACATCATGACCTGAGCTGAAAGCAGAGGCTTTAACCCACTGAGCCACCCAGGCGCCCCTGCAGTGAGGTTTTAATTTATACTATAGTTCAGCTAATTCACTCAACTCATAGTCTTTCCTTCAAGCTATAAATACAACTTTAAAGTTTTCATATGATTAAGCCCAATGTGATAGGGTAAAGTTAAATACCAAATTCCCTTTCCATAGATCAAAAAGTCGAGGCGGGACGCCTGGGTGGCTCAGTTGGTTAAGCGGCTGCCTTTGGCTCAGGTCATGATCCCAGTGTCCTGGGATCGAGTCCCACATCGGGCTCCTTGCTCGGCAGAGAGCCTGCTTTTCCCTCTGCCTCTGCCTGCCACTCTGTCTCCCTGTGCTCGCTCATTCTCCCTCTTTCTCTCTGACAAATAAATAAATAAAATCTTAAAAAAAAAAAAAAAAAAAAGTCGAGGCAAAAAAAAAAAGAATCAGTGCCTTAACAGTGTTAATAATAAACTATTTTAATAATCATGTATGTATTTTAATGAGAGCAGTGACACTCCCAAGGCCCATACTAGAGTCACTTTGGTTTTCAGACTGCCCCAGTTTCTGGTTCAGCAATGGAATTACACTCCACAAACGGACATTGACTTCAAGAGCCCCAAGCAGGAGAATTAGGAGTAACTAGAGTTTGCCTCTTTCTGCCCTGAAATGCATTTCTCTACCAGAGCCTGTGTCCATGTCATCAACAGCAAAGGGCAACCAGGACCCTGGCATCAATACTCAAAAGACCAAAAGAATGTCCCTGCAACTCTCGGTAGGAGGCAACGTCTATGAAAAGTTATTGTTCAAAAATCTTCAACATCATACCGCATCTGGCCGCCCATTGGCATCCTTCAGCTCTAGGTAGGGTTTCTTCTTTACTCGGTTCAGATCTTCATGCAGTCCATCCAGAAGAAAGGCTAATAGCTCCTGAGAGTCCTGTTGCTGGTAGCCAGAAAACTGAGGGGCGAAACGTCCTACTTGAGTCTACAACAAAAGCAATCACATCAGAAGGCATAAGATTTAAAGAACCAGTGAAGTCAGATGAGAACCTGCCATCAAAAGTAACATTGCAGGATCAACAAGGACAGTAAGGGAGAACGTCATCTGGCCGAGTGGCCCAATTAACTCCTCAGAGCCTAAAGGAGGCCAGTAGTTCTCGCCAGAGAGAGGGCTCAGATCAAAAGCCAGCACAACAACGGACCTGGCCCCTGGGCCACTCCCCTAAAAGAAGAGTAAGTGAAGGGGGGCACCCTGAGGGGGAAACACCTTGCAAGCACCGACACAAATCCCTCTCTTATGTCCTTCTTTGGTTCCGAATCTACATGAAAACTCTACAAACGGCATCTGCATCGGCCAGAGGAATCCTCCTGTACCTGACAGCCCTCCTGTCCTTAAATGACTGCCTGCCTTGCGCTGCTCTGCATCTACAATCCTTAAGAGCGTGGTCCCCAACTAGCACCACCAGCATCACCTGGGAACTTGCCAGGAGAGCACAGTCTTGGGCCCAGTGCAGACCTACAGAATCAGAAACTCTGAGGACAGATCCAGTAGTCTGGGGTTAACAAGCCCCCCCAGAGGTTCTGATGAATCCTGACGTTGGACGATCCATGCTCTCCTACCTGTGTTGCCCAGGACCACAGCCATGGGCCACAGTGACTACTGAAATTAAAATTAAATACAATAAAAAGGGGCGCCTGAGTGGCTCAGTCGTTAAGTGTCTGCCTTCGGCTCAGGTCATGATCCCAGAGTTCTGGGATCGAGCCCCGCATCAGGCTCTCCGCTCAGCAGGAAGCCTGCTTCTCCCTCTTCCACTCCCTCTGCTTGTGTTCCCTCTCTCACTGTGTCTCTCTCTGTTAAATAAATTTAAAAAAAAAAAATAAATAAAAATAAAAAAATAAATAAATAAATACAATAAAAAAATTCAGTTCCTTGTTCACACGAACCACATTTCAAGTGGCTAGGGGCTGCCTGGCTGCCATACCAGACAGTACAGAGAGGAAAAATGTCCATCATCAAGGAAGCTCTGCACTCCCCCAATACTTAAATAATGGTCCTCCAATTGTTCATTTCCATGAGTTTGAGCTTGATGTACCGTCACCTGATTCTACTCTCTTTCTGACTTCATGGTATGGGAACAGTAATTTACATGTATCTCCCATGGATTAATGTGACCACAGGGGTAAAAAGAATTATTTTTTAATTTCAATAAACCATTTAAATTTTCTTACTCAGCCAAGGTGCTACGACCTCCCTCCTCTTTGAATAAAAAATCAGCCTATCTTTTCCTACCACGAGCTTCATGAAGGTTCCTTAAACTCCACTGATGCAAGCTAAACAGGGTCTCTCAGATTTCAAAATATGAAGGCAAGGTCCTTCCCCTCAACAGGAAAAAAATATTTAAGGCAAGGGAAAGTCCAAGTTGCTCCAAGAGCCCACTGCAGTTCACCCGCTCTTCCTAGCCGAGGGATCCAATTGAGAACTGACTTTCACACCACACTCCTGGAGTATCAACCCAGTTCCTGACTTAGGCAGCCCACAGCGGGTATAGGGTCCAGGCTCAGAGAACCTGGGAATACCCTTCAGATAATACTGGAAATTACACTGAATTGTTACACTCTGGCTTAGGATGTTTCCTACTTCAAGACTGGCACCACAGAATACACCATTCTGAGCGACCAGCCTACAAATGCCCTTTGCAGCAGCCCAAGCCCATAGGTGGGGGCTGAGGTCACTTAGAGTAACCGTGTGCTGCATGCCTGGTCAACAGAAAAGGAGGATCTCCTCGCGTGGGGCGTTTCATCTCAGACCCTCATGTTAACCCCAAAATGCAACTGGAGTAACACTAAATCACTCTCCCCAAAATGGAAAAAAGGAAGTATCTACAGCAACCTACTTTGAACATGCGAGGTGCCACGTGAGAGTCCCTTCCAGACCACATCTGTTTAATGAGCTCTGCGTAGGCTTCTGCAATCTCCCCTTTCATTCCCAGAGGGTTGTCTCTGTTGATTTCAGCCTCATATTCATCTTTAAGAAAGTAGTCAGTCAGCGGTGCAGTGTTGCTCAAGCACTGAAAGAGAACACGATCAGAGCTCACACCCCTTCTGAAGCACACAGAGATGAAGATAAATCAGGTTACTAAGGGCCAATGAGGGTTGACTCCCAACAAAATGAAGTTCTCCGAAGACTCCCCACAAGGCTCACAACTGTAAGGGACAGCCTCCCAGAAGCCCAAGCTGGTGGCCTGCCTTGCAGCTAACCTCCCAAGGACATGGTGTTGGGGTTCACACTCACTGTCTAAGAACTGGCCCTGAAATAATTACCCGAGGGCAAAAGCTGAATGCCCCAAGTGCCCAACAGAATACTTTTCTATTCAATGAAGGACGGTTAATTTTTAACATCATAACTTTGAGATTTTTTTTTAAGATTTTATTTATTTATTTGACAGACACAGATCACAAATAGGCGGTGGGGGGATGGGGAGCAGACTCCCTGCTGAGCAGAGAGCCTGATGTGGGGCTCGATCCCAGGACCCTGGGATCATGACCTGAGCTGAAGGCAGAGGCTTTAACCCACTGAGCCACCCAGGCGCCCCATGAGATGAGTTTTTTTTTAAACTGGAATTGATTACAACATTCCACCGTCTCATGGGAAGATAAAATATAAATAAGCTGAAGGCAAACTATCTTACTAGAGCTGAACATTATGTGGGAAAAGATCAGGAAGGATAGTCAAAAAAATAATGAATAACATCAGTATGTGTGTGTACATACTAATTTTAACTCTTCAAATTCAAAAACTTAATTTTACCAAGTGTTTTTTCTACATCTACTGAGATGGTCATATGGTTTTCTCCTTTATTCTGTGACTTGGCTAAGTGACACACATCAATTTCTCAGCTGTCAAACTAACTGAGTTCTCCTGGTACAAATCCTACTTGTTCTACACTTTTATCTAAACATCAGTGACTTTGATTTGCTAAAATTTCATTTACATTACTTGCGACTATAATAATGAGTGAGATATGGCCATCAAAAATTTTCCTTTTTTAAAAATTCCTGTCACAGGGGCACCTGGGTGGCTCAGTGGGTTAAAGCCTCTGCCTTCAGCTCAGGTCATGATCTCAGGGTCCTGAGATCGAGCCCCGCATCGGGCTCTCTGCTCAGCGGGGAGCCTGCTTCCCTTCCTTTCTCTCTGCCTGCCTCTCTGCCTACTTGTGATCTCTGTCTGTCAAGTGAATAAATAAAGTCTTTAAAAAAAAAAAATTCCTGTCACAGGTGCTGGCTGGCTCAGTTGGTGGAGCATTTGATTCTTTGATCTCAGGGTTGTGAGTTCAAGCTCCACACTGGGTGTAAAGTGTACTTAAAAATAAAATTTTAGGGACGCCTAGATGGCTCAGTTGGTTAAGCGGCTGCCTTCGGCTCAGGTCATGATCCCAGTGTCCTGGGATCGAGTCCCACATCGGGCTCCTTGCTCGGCAGAGAGCCTGCTTCTCCCTCTGCCTCAGCCTGCCACTCTGTCTGCCTGTGCTCGCTCTCTCTCTCTGACAAATAAATAAAATCTTAAAAAAAATAAAAATAAAAATAAATAAAATTTTAGAGGGCGCCTGGGTGTCTCAGTTGGTCAAGTGACTGCCTTCGGCTCAGGTCATCATCCTGCAGTACTGGGATTGAGTCACACATTTGGCTCCCCCTGCTTTGTGGGAGTCTGCTTCTCCCTCTCCCTCTGCCTGCCACTTCCCCCTGCTTGTGCTCTCTCTGTCCAATAAATAAAATCTTAAAAATAAATAAATAAATAAATAAAATTTCAGGGAAAAAAAATTCCTTGTCAATTTTTGGTATCAGAGTATGCTGCCTTGTAAAATGATTTAGGAAGTTGTCCCTCTTTTCCCATTTCCTGAAAGAGTTTATATGATTGGGATTACTTCTTGCTTTAAATCCTTGAATATGGGGCACCTAGGTGGCTCAGTGGGGTAAAGCCTCTGCCTTCGGCTCAGGTCATGATCTCAGGGTCCTGGAATTGAGCCCCACATCAGGCTCTCTGCTCAGTGGGGAGCCTGCTTTCCCCCTCCCCCTCTGCCTGCCTCTCTGCCTACTTGTGATCTCTCTGTCAAATAAACAAATAAAATCTTAAAAAAAAAAAAAAAATCCTTGAATATATTCACCAATAAAGCCATCCAGAACAAGAATTTTCTTTGTTGTAAAGCTTTTAATTACTAAGTCAATTTCTTTAACAAATACAGGACTATTCATATTTTCTATTTCTTCCTGTATAAGTTTGGTAAATTATGCCTTTCCAAGCAACTTGTCCAAACTTGTCATCTAAACTGTCTTACTGGCATAAAGGTGTTTTACTATGTTCATATCTTTTAAAATTTTTTAAAAACTTAATTTAATTGTATTCAAATTTTACTTACTTAACATAAACTGCAATACTGGTTTAGCTTACTATCCTCTAATCTTTTTTTTTTTTTTTTAAGATTTAATCAATTCATTTGACAGTCAGAGATCACAAGTAGGCAGAGAGAGAGGGGGAAGCAAGCTCCCTGCCGATCAGAGAGCCCAATGAGGGGCTCGATCCCAGGACCCCGGATCACTACCTAAGCCGAAGGCAGAGGCTTTAACCCACTGAGCCACCCAGGCGCCCCTCCTCTAATCTTTTTAATGGCTACAGGGTCTATAGTGATATTCTTCTTCATTCCTAGCTTTAGTCATTTATATTTTCTCTCTTTTCCTCTTCA
>PISX010036315.1:0-12074 GCA_004024625.1 Mellivora capensis | reverse complement strand
TGGGAACGTAAAATCCACAGACGCAAAGGGGCTTTGCTATTATATTACAGATCTATAGCAGGAAAGCAAAATGCAATTGTTTGCTCATCCCTTTATTGTTATAGCATATATGAGATCATTGTGATAAGTGGTACAGAATTTTCCAATTTGAATATTGTATGAGAAACTGCTGTGGAGCACCATAAATTAGATGTTTAGCCTTTTACCATAAATGAGCTGCCTGGTTGGTTCCTAATTTGTCCACAAACTAATAAATGCTCTGAAACTCTGATCCTTTCTTTTAATGAGGGCTGCTAACTCCAACCTCTGATGACAGAGGCGAGGATAAACTGAGCCAGAGTAGTGAGGGATCTTCAGAACCATGAAAGTAACCCACCAAAATCAAGGTGTTATCATTCAATCAGGTATTGCTGGCTTTAAGTTACTAGCTTTGCTTCTGGAGCAGAATAAAAACACATGGGAAGCAACAGTTAGTTGAAATGGACATTGTATAAAGGGTTAAACTTACTTCCTTTACAAACCACTGGCAAAAAGCAGGACCAATCCATTCTCTTGCATGAATACCACAGTCTATCCAGACAGCTCTTTTGTAAGTACGTGATCTTCTGCCCAGCTGAAAACAAGAGCATTCATAGTAACCAACTCAGGCTTTTATTTTTAAAGTCATCAATCAGCATAATTTAATAAGATTTCAGTGCAGTTCTTCACTATAGTTTGAGTCATTAGATAGCCCACAAAAAAGGTACAGAAATTTCCTATCTATTTCTGAAGTCCAGGCCTGTTTATGCAGAAATAATAAATTTATTGCCTTAATTACAAATCTCACAGGAAAATAGACAAAGAAGGGCAATCCCTTAAATAAGTTTTCTTCTCTTTCTCTTTTTAAAAGATTTTATTTATTTATTTATAGCAAGAGCACATGTGTGAGCAGGAGGAGGGGCTGAGGGAGAGGGAGAGAGAGAGAATCCCAGGCAGATTCCACACTGAGCGCAGAGCCTGATTTAGGGCTTGATCTCATGACCCCAAGACCATGACCTAAGCTGAAATCAAGAGCTGGATGCTTAACCGGTTGAGCCACCCAGGTGCCCCAAGTTTGCTTCTCCTTCAATATCATATGTGATTGTTGAGTAAAAAGCTAAATTCCTCTTCCTCCTAACCCCTGCTTCCAAGAGAATCAGAAGCACAAAGAGTATTTCTTAAAGCAACAATTATGTTTTTAAAATTTTTTAAAGGATTTTATTTATTTGAGAAAGAGAGAGAGAGAGAGAGAGAAAGAGTGCAAGAGCGGGGGGAGGGGCAGAGAGAGAAGCAGCCTCCCCAATGAACACAACACAGGGCTTGATCCCAGGACCCTGGAATCATGACCAGAGCTGAAGGCAGACACTTAACTGACTGAGCTACCAGGCACCCCAGCAATAATTAAGTTCTATTGTTGTACAAAGTCAAATTTTATTACAACACAAAATGGGAAAGCAAAGCAAATTGATTTCTAAAATCAAGGGACAGAGTTTTCTTTATAATATCATTATATTAATATTACTTAAATGTGGTTTTTAACTCAGTAACAAATAGGTATCTATTAACATTATATTCATAGGGGACCTAGTTTTCATTCATTACTTCACTCAAGTAGTACTTCAGGAAATGCTTTTTTAATACTGTGTTTGACACTGGAGATCCAAAGATTTTATATGCTAATAGGGAGGGCAGACATGGAAACAATCAATCATTGTGATATGGACATGCATAGGTTGCTTAGGGAGCATGGGGTGTAATGTCTAATTTTCCCAGAGAAGAAAATAAGGCTTTTCAAGGGAGGAACACTTGAGTAGTTGGGTAAGACTTGAAGCTTGCCTAGCAGACAAGTTGGAAGAAGGGATCTCAAGCTTGGAAGAGAATCTGGGCACATTCTCTTTGAAGAACTGTTTTTGGGGTATGAAGAAGAAATGGCAGATGAAATGGGACACAGAGGCAGAGAACACGTGAAATCCCTGGATCTTATGTAAAAGAGATAAGGCTTCATCATGTATTTCATGGGAGAGGGGTATGTCTGTGAGATAGAAAGACAAAGGTACGGATGGACACAAGGTCATGCTGACAGTAGTGATGGATTAGAGTATGAGAGGGGGGAGTACAGGAACTTGAAAGGAACTCCGTACTGAATGCGTTATTGTGATAGTCCATGGAGAAGAGATCCAGAGATAAGTTAGGGCAAGAGTAGGGAAGACAAGAGAAGGAACTTGAGCAGATCCAAAAGATATTTAGGAGAGAGAATTGTCAGTTCTCAGTGGTAGATTTAAAGGAAGTGTAAAAATAAAGAAGAGGAATTTAGGATGATGTTCATGCTTCTTGACTGCAGTCACAGAATGGTGCCACTCTGCGTCCGAGGTGCTTTTGTGAAAATTGAGATGAGAAGGTCAAGTAGGTAATGACATACAAAGGTAAAGCTCCAGAGAGTGGACCCCAACTAAATAGAAATTTCTGGAATGATTGTTGAAACCATGGGGGTGGAAGTGTCCATCTAGAGAGGTTGGTAGAGAGTATAGAGTCTGAGCAGAGAGTTCTGGGATGATCAGAACCCATGGGAAGGGCATGGGGAGAGGAGCCAGTGAGTGAGACAGGAGGGTATGGTCAGAGACAAAGGAGGAGAACCAACTAGGAGTCATTGTTGGTCTTAGCAAGAGAAATTTATAAGAGCCATGGGGGTGAAGGCCATTGAGTCAAGGTCTGAATGGGAGGTAAGGAAATAGAAACAGTGATATAAAGAAATCTTTTCAGACATTTGGCTGAGAAGAGATAAAGAGCTCTGGGTAAGTATCTAGGAGAGAAGGTAGGGTCAAAGCCTGGGAAGGGCATATACTTTCTTATACATATACATTTATGTAGTTTTGCACTGGTTCACCTTAAGTAGCACCAGCTCACAATAATTTTGAATGCCATTACTTTTAAGTGCATCAACAACTCTATGTTAGAAATAGCATTCCCTGGAATACTCAATGGCAAAAATCAAATATGGCCCAAAAAGCTAAGGGAAATTATCAGATGATATTAAATATGAGATGCTGTGAAAGACCGTTTCATTTTTTCCCATAAGTCAAACTTGAAAAAGATGAATGTTTACTAAATAAATAAATGTTTTTATACTTACTAAATAAAAAAATTATTTTTACCTTTAAAACATATACAGACCTTCCCTCATATGATTTTCCAATAGAGAACATGTGAATGAGACGTGAATGAATTTTATTTAGATGACGCATCCAATATTGAATCTAAAACAAATAAATGAAAAATCATGTCAGACTCTTCCAGTTATGGAGCTTTCAGAGAACAAAAGGTAACAAAAGGCTGCAGTAAGTCTCAGGCTCAAAGAGCATACATGAGTATAAAACTGAAAAAAATCAGTTTGGTGTTTTTAATTTTCCTTAACATGCTTAAAATTATATTTTCTGTCTTTACAAATAGTAGCTTCATGTCTTTATATTGTCCCCTTTTTAATGCATACCATCTACTACCATTTATCATTAGTATTTTGATGGCAGAGCTTTGTAGAAAATTAATCCATGTGTTCTGGGTTCGTTTTGAAAACAAAAATTATTTCCATTTCCCTCCCAAGTACTTAAGAGGAAAAGAAATCAGGTTCATGAAAACTATGCAAACTACTTGAAAGGGTCTATTAAAGTCCCATATATTGTAATTTGCCACTGAAAAGAAGATGCTAAGAAAAAGGCATTGTCTTCTGCATTTAAAGGTTATTCAAGTCACACATCAGAGGGCATACTCTGAATAATTTCCCCAGTAATGGTGATACATTTGCATTGATCCAGTCACACACACTTATCTGTCATCAGAAGAAGGTATATTTGAGATGGATGAATAAGGCACTTAGAAATATGAATGACATTTCTGATTTAAAAGCTTTACAAGGAGTAAGAAGTCACACAAAAGTGTCCCTTTAATCCATGGTGTGCAAGACAGTCTGTACTGAAAATTTTAGATTTTGAGAAGTACCCAAGCTTTCTTTTCTTTCTATTCTTATTTAGTCTAATGAGCATACACATATATATGTGTGTGTATATTATATATATATATATCTTATGTGTATATATGCATGTATATGTATGTACATATATAGAGATATATTTAAAATTTTTTCTAGTGCATTTTATAACACTTCCATGTGCCAAGCTAGCTAAAACCTTCCCATTGCTTCTAATTTCAAGCTTCTAAAACATATGTTAGAACATGAAATATATGAAAATAATTTTGAAAAAAAAGTCATTATCAAGATAACCAAATATTGTCCTTAGAATATAACAGGATCACATTAATTTTTTTCGATCACATTAATTTTATGCCTGACATTCCTTTGCTCAATTCAGAGGAAGCTGGAAAATCTATGTACTTCTTCATTTATTTATTCTGTCATCTACTACCTACTTGGAGGTTCTTATTTGCTTGCAACTGGGGATATAGTGGTGAACAAGAAAGAAATGGCCTGCCCTCATTGACCTTGAAGCTTATGAGGAGAGAAAAGCATTAATTAAGTGGTCCTACAATTACATACATAAGAACTATGACAGATATCATATCCATGTGCTGTGGGTGCATGTAATATGCTGGGGTTGGAGGTGAGGAGTTCTAATTCCATCTTCGAGAGTAGCAACAGCCATCTTTTTGCTTGGGCTGAGATTCACAGAGTAACTAGGTATTGTCTAGGTGACCTGTAAAGGATATAGTGGTAGGAATGAGGTTGTTGTCGAATCAATAATAGTAAGAATAAATAACAGCATGTTTAAAAGCCCTGAGATTCTGCAAATAAGGCTTGGCCTTTGGGAGGTCTCAACTTGTGCAGAAGCTTTGTGGCAAGCATCAACGTTCACTCTACCCCCATCCAAATCACTGCCCTCAAACTCTGACTAGATCTACCTTCCATGGCTTTTTAGTTAAGGTTTTCACAACTGCAATTATGGTAGCATTACCTCACTTTTCCACTGTCCTTCCCATGTATTTTGGAGGGGTGGTTTGGGTAAAGCAAATTAAATCCAACTTATTTCACTATTTCTTATAAAGGCTTAATAATGGAAGAGATGATGAACTGAGCTGGCTGGGCCATATAAGAACTTTATCTATTCTTCATATGGCCCCTGCCTCTATCTTTATGCTTTACTCCCAGCCATCAGACCTAAATGATAAAGATGTATTTATTAAAAAAAAAAAAGCTCCTCTGATTACATACTTCTTCTAAGGAGTGATAAACTTCATAATTATATCCAGATAGGTATCTTCGATTTCTTTGGGTTCGCAAATTACTTGCCTTTTCCAGTGTGTTCTGAAGATCTTCTATGAGGACCCTGGATTTGAAATGATAGACATGATGCAAACTGAATGGAGATCACATAAAATTTGAAAAGAAAATTATGCATCTATGAAAAAGAGGATAGCAAATATTGACATCTCTAAAAATATCAAATGTTGAGAAAATGTTCTCTTTTGGGAAATAGAAACTATTAAATTGGGTAAAGAACATAAAAGGTAAAATTATAGGTAGATGTTCTCAAATGATAATAATTACTACCACTGATTGAACAGCTAGAAGAACTGAATGATGGGTATGAGCATTTACATTTATTGAGTACCTACTTAGATACCATTCTATGTACTTCATGTACATGAGCTGAGTTAAACACCCTATAAGGTAGATTTTTTTGTTACTTCCGTTTTACAGACAGGGAAAAATGAGTCCCCAAAAGGTTAAGAAGCTGCCAACATCACTCTGCTAGGGAGTACAGAGTCAGAATTTGAACTCAAAATGTAAACCTGAATTCTAGTCTTTAGACTCTGAGTCCAGTGTGACATTAGTCCTGTGTGACAACACACCCACAAAAAAAGTTTTCAAAAGTTAAAAAAATGTTTGAATGTTTACAAAATTGAGCCATGGTATATTGTCATTGCATTATTTCCAAAGTGGACAGGCCTTCTAAATACAAACAAGTGCAAATTGTTCCCACTCAAGGTAAGAGCAATTCCCCACATTTATCACAAGAAAGTTACAAAGCTCTGATGCTGATATATCTGTTTGTTTGGCAGCTCCTGATAGAACTACCATTGTTCCCATATTTCCCCAGGAGTTTCAGTACAGTTTCAGTACAGCTCCTGATAGAACTACCATTGTTCTATATTTTCCCAGGAGTTTCAGTACAAAAAGCTATGCCTCTTAATTGATTAGATTCTTTACCATTTATCATTATCAATTGTTAAATGACATATTACCAGTCACATCATGAAATGTCCATTCAGAGAACTGTCGAAATAATTCTAATGCAGAATTGCTCCTACAACGGATTTATCTTAATATTTTCTAGTCAAGTTTACTAGTGTTTTCACCAAAGTAGGAAAATTATAAAGTTTTTCAGTTTCAAGTTATATGGGATCGTTCTACATGGATATTAACTTCTTTGATGAATAAACTCTTAAGCGTTTCAGTTTTCTTTTAAAGTCTCCAAGTGCCCCAAATAGAACTAGTTTTTTGATTCCTTAGTATTTGCCTATCCATTTAGGCTAGGGATTCTTAAGCTGCATTGCTTTAAAGTTACCTGTGAGCTTTAAAAAAATATGCCACAGTAGGGCACCTGACTGGCTCAGTTGGAAGAGTGTGTGACTCTGGATCTCGGAGTTGTGACCCGGGGTACCATGTTGGGTGTGGAGATTACTTAAAAATTAAAAAAAAAAACTTGGGGCGCCTGGGTGGCTCAGTCATTAAGCATCTGCCTTCCGCTTAGGTCATGATCCTAGGGTCCTGGGATTGAGCCCCGCATTGGGTTCCCTGCTTGGCGGGAACCCTGCTTCTCCCTCTCCCACTCCCCCTGCTTGTGTTCACTCTCTCGCTGTGTCTTTCTCTGTAAATAAATAAAATCTTTAAGAAAAAAATAAAAATTTTTAAAAAAACTTAAAAAATATACCACACTGGGCCCTACATAGATAAGAATATTTATAAATAAGTATCAGTCCTTTTTGAAAGCTCACCAAAGTGATTTTAATATACTGTGGGGATCAAATTTAGGCTAACAATCTCGAAACCACTAATTCAGGTTCATTAAATCTAGGAAATCACTGGTATCGGTCCTCTCAAGTTCCATATTAAATGCAAACGAAGAGAAGAGTAGAATATGGCTGACCCTTGATTCCTTTTTCCTCTCCTGAGTGTCTGTACTGGACATGGTCAACTGCCTACTCTCCTTACGGACTTCCTGTACCACAGGGGCTGGGAAGCTGAAACCTACTTTTTCCTGACTCTCCTGAAGCCTTGATTCTGGGTACAGATTTGTAAACGCTGCTAAGATAGGAAGTTAAGAATGAGGCAGAGGCCATCTCCTGCTGTTGCTGCGGCCATGTCAAGGCCACAGAGATGTGACTGTTGAGAGGCAGTCGGCGTTGCTGGACTCAGTTGCTAGACACTCCAGTGTCTAGTCACCAGGTTTACAGCGTGAGAGGCAGTTATGGTAACAACAGTGGTGGTTGGAGTAGTGCAGTCACAGCTTCTGGACCTTTGGACCATCCCATGAGGGAGAAGTAAATTCTATTTGATTGAAGCTACTGTGTTTGGGGATCTGTTATGGGTTGAATTGTGTCCCCATCTCCCCCAGTTCATGTGTTGAAGTCCAAACCCCCAGCACCTCAGAATGTGACCTTATTTGGGACTAGGATTATTGCAGATGCAATTAAACTTTGGTCACCAGGACGCACTCTCATCCAATATGACTGATGTTTTTATAGAAAGAGGAAATTCAGTTTGGGAAGATGAGAAAGTTCTAGAGATGCATGTGCTGATGGTTGTGTAATGTGAATGTACTTAATGTCATTGAATTGTATATTTAAAATGGTTAAAATGGTACATTTTATGTTGCATATACTGGGGAAATCAGGACACAAAGACACACATAGAGGGAAGATCTGAAGAAGCAAAGACGGTTGTCTACAAACCATGGAAAGAAGCCTGGGACAGATCCTTTCCTCAAGGCCCTCAGAAGGAACCAACTCTGCCCACACCTTGATCTCAGTCTTCTAGCCTCAAGAATCATGAGACAATAAATTTTTGCCTTTTAAACCAGCCAGTCTGTGGTATTTGTTACGACAGTTCTAGAAAACTAATACAGTTCTCTGTTCAATAACTGGACAGTATCTTAATACAGGCCCTAAAAGACCAATCTGAAAATTAAAATAATTGTTGTGTGAGTTCTAGCCCCATTTTTCTTGTTAAGTAGTCAACACCACAAATAGCATTTATAAGTGTTGTATTTTCTAGGTCTTTATGGCTGATTATTATTCCTACCCTAGTTGCATACGCTCCTAGGATAGTGACCAGAGCTACTGAGAACTTTTCAAACAATGTCAACACTCAGTATAAAACCCCCACCCCAAAGCTTCTAGGGTGGGTCAGGGGGGGCTCAAACTTGAAATTCCACTGCCAATTTTTACAGGAATTTAATTTATAAAATGATTGAATTTTTTATAACAGAATGAGTCATCTCATCTGTCATGTCATTGAAAGGGACTGATTACCCAGGGGCCAGACTCATGGGGTCACATTATCTCTGCCTTGAAGATGACTACAGCTATATATTACGTGTAGTTGTACAGAGTTAATGATAATCTTTTGAAAATACCCTAGGCTACAATGATAAAAGTCAATTAAAAATGATCTCTACCTACTGCCCTGTGGAATTTAATTGACTCTTATGTGTTACTATCTTGAGACCAACAAAATGAATAATTCTAAATGACTGTCCTCCATGAGGAGACAACTGATTTAAAACATTCATTTTTTTTTTAGATTCCATTCTCTGTGACAAAACGTGTGATATTTTATTCTATATCAGTTCCACATGACCTATATTTAATGGCAAGAAATAGAGACTTGTTAAAATAACTGGTATATTCCCTTCTACTGAATTATAAGTAATGAAGCATGTGAGTTGTTCCTGAGCACCTATAGATACAATTACCAAGCTCCTTCCTTCCAGGCATTCAGAGAATCAAAGAACGCCTTCGAAGTTATAGTGACTAAAATGTGTTCAATATGAACAATAATTTTATGCACAACTGTGACTCTACCCTGTTCTAGAAGCATGATAAAATACCTTTCTGTAAAAAGCCTATCAGTACTTTAATAAGGGTGTAATTATCTTTCTGGCAGGGAAGTATTTGTGTGGACGAGGTAGGAATGTCACTGCTACTTTGCACCCTGTGGCTCAACCTTCCAGAGACTAAGGCTTTTACTATTGACTCACAGAGGCATGAGCCCATCCCAGGCCTTACCAGAGATCATCAGTGATCTTCCTGCCAGTTTTCACAGTACATCAATTTGCTGAAAAGTTGGAGCAATTCAGGTTAGTCACTTAAGAGCATGCCTCTCAGCCCTGAAATCCTAGGTTCCCAAATGAAAGGTATGTCACTACTTCCCATGTCATTAATTCACTCTACTGCCCTTCTCCCCCACATCCTGCATTGACTCTTCAGCACTCCACCACTTCGTTTTACGCTGTGCCTGCTTTCACTGTAAATAGACTTCCTACATTCTTACCTCTTCAGAGAACTCTCTCCTCTCGTATTCTTGCCCTGACAGAAATTGGACTCTCTCAGGGATAGATTCTTTTGTGGCTTTCTCTTCTGCCAATCCACCTATCATGGGACCAGAAGGGAAGGAGGTCAGCATCCTCCCAAACCCGCATTTCTCCTTCCCTATCAATCATACTTCTAGAAAAAGCTCATTTGGCCTTTAGCATTGTGCCATTCCTTGTTTCTTTCCTCTAACTCCTGTGTAATCTCTGAAATTACTGTCCCAGGGGCACATTCTGTCTCTTTATCTCTAATCTTGCCAACACCCAAGGAAATTCAAAACTGCTGTATTGATTCTCTGGTTATTTAGTCCATTCATTCTCAACCACATCAGTCTTGGTGACTTACACTCCACTTTAGCCAAATCTTCCATGACTACGCCCTGACTTTTGTCACCAGCCATAAATGTTCTATACCAGGACTCTTAATCTCAGCCTACATTTTGTCAAAATTTTCTTCCTTCCATTTCCTTGTTGCCCTCAGTTATGCTATATCTGCGTTCCATATAACGATCCTTATACCTTTCTTGATTCTTCCATTTGACTCCATCATTCCTCCTACACTCTTCTCCTTTCCTCTCCAGATTTGATACCATGGATGGATACTTGAGCTGGTATCTCACTAGGAACTCAATTTCCTTGCCATCCTGATCTTTCCATGGTCCTAACCCAACAAAACCTCAACTCTGTATGAGCACTACAATCTCCCTTCTTTTCAACAACCAGTTATTAGTTCTTACCCCAGTTTTTCTCTTGGTAAATTTCTTCAGCCCCCATTTCTTCCCTTTTGGTAGATAATTTTGCTTCCTATTCCATACAGAAAATTTACCCATTCGTTATTATTTCTTTCAAGTTGTTGACGCTCCTCTTTATAATCCTAACTAGACTTACATTTACCACTTCAGTCTTACTGGATAAGGTTATTCTTCCTAGTGCTCAAACCCATTCTTCCATTGGTGCATTCTATCTTGTACCATCAATGTCTCCTTCCCTAACTCGTTCCTCCATTCAGCCTGCAGACATACCAAAATTGCTCCCTACCCCCTAAAATTCCAAATTTCAAGTGGTCATTGATGCTGCATCTCCTTATAGTCATTCCTTATTCTATACCTCTCTCCTTATTTTAATTTCTAAGAGCAGTAGTCTACTCTGCTTCTCCATGTTCCCACCTCCTATTCACTTCTGTCTTTTTCTGTCTTCTGCTCCTGACAATTTAATCCCACATCCCACCACGAGAGTTACCAACACAGTTTACATTGCCAAATCCAGAGGAAACTGGTCAGTTCTTTTCTTGCTGTATATTATTGCACACTTGGCACCACTAATGTTTCTCCCTCTCAAAAGTCTCTCGTTTCTTCTTTGACTCCTGTGACTATCTTCTGTTTGTTTCATTCTTATTATGTAACTATTCCTTTAAAAAAATGCAAACAACCCAAACCAAATACCTCAAGATAACCTGATCTATTTTACTCTATCTACTTCATTGCCCAAGCTAGAAGATTTGGGGCTGTCCTTGATTTCTTGAGTCCAGGGGGTTTTGCCTATTAACTATTTTTTTTAATACTCTCCTGATCACACTACTCTGGTCCTGACTCAATGCCTCACAACCTCTTACTGGGACTATTACTGTAGTCCCCTGTTGCCCTTCCACCCCACGTATATCTGTCTCCCTTACTTCCATCATCCCAGTGTGCAGCATCACACACATACATCCTAGCCCTGTACAGATCAGACTTCCCACAAGCTGGTCTTCCCTTAACGTCTCCAGCATCTTTTGTTTCTACTCCCGGTTTGTACACTGACAACACTCAAACACTTCAGTTCCCTAAACAGGTAGCATACTGCTTTTTCCCTTTGCTTGCCCTGTCCCCTCTGGCTGCAAGTCCCAAGGCTCATCCTGTGCTTAGGTGTCATTGTTCCTGCAGAAAGTTTTCTCTCCCCCTGCATTCCTACCCAGTTTCTGGGCATTGTTAGGCTGCTCTCCTTTCCTCACAGAGGGAAGATCTCTGTTTACACTGGCCACCTAGTGTTAAGGGTGAAATGATAGGCCAGTGTAGTTCTTCTCCCCTCCTTCATTACACTAGTAAGCACATCAAAGGTGACTACAACTGTGTTACATTTGTGTCTGTTTTTGCAGTGTGGAAAACAGTGCCTGAAACGCTGTTGTAGACACTCAGTAAATAACCTGAGTACACCTCTCATTCAGTTCAATTTAGTACTCATGAATTAAGCAAGTGAAAAAGAATGCTTACTTGTACTGGATGTTGGCTTCCTATAAGAACGCTAACAGGGCTTGGGAACCATTTTGGGGAATATGGACATCAGTAACTGCTCCTTTTGATACATAGGAGATACTGCTGGGCTGCCACAGGTCCACCTGTAGTGCAGGAACCAACCTATAATTCATATTCTGTGCAGGTGGGGAAAGATCTATGTCACAAGGTGAAACATGTCATC
>PISX010036314.1:0-12080 GCA_004024625.1 Mellivora capensis | reverse complement strand
GGATCACTACGTTTGTATCTTTAGGGTAAATACCCAGTAGTGCAATTGCTGGGTCATAGGGTAGTTCTATTTTCAACTTTTTGAGGAACCTCCACGCTGTTTTCCAGAGCGGCTGCACCAGCTTGCATTCCCACCAACAGTGTAGGAGGGTTCCCCTTTCTCCACATCCTCGCCAGCATCTGTCATTTCCTGACTTGTTCATTTTAGCCATTCTGACTGGTGTGAGGTGATATCTCATTGTGGTTTTAATTTGTATTTCCCTGATGCTGAGTGATGTGGAGCACTTTTTCATGTGTCTGTTGGCCATCTGGATGGCACTTGTGAAAAAATTATCATAAAACTGGAAACAAGGGGAGGATAGTGGTGGCGATACACAGTAGGTCCTTTCGATATAGTACCAGCATGTTTTAGAAGTCCACCTATGGATTTAATTATCTAAGAGACTATGCCTGTTTATAAATTTGCTTTTTAATTATTGGATACCTACTATAAAGTTACAGGTTATCTTGCAAATTTTTGTCTAATACAAAAGATAATCACAAAGATTATGATTTTATTGTTCTGTAGGATATTAACCAGTCTTGTATTTAACCTAGCAATCTACATATTCTCCCCCTCCTCATTTTTAACAAAATGCTATAAATACCCAAGTACCCAGTTTCTCAGACCATGCCTGCACTACATTGGCTTCCTCATTAAAGACTTAACTAAAACTTGGTACATATGTATTCTACATCTGTAATAAAGTAATATTTTTAACTCTTTAAAAATAATACTTTGCCCTCCATCAAGCACAAGATTTTAAAAAAATAAACAAACCATTACCTCTCTCATGAATCTGTCCAAGCCAAGCCATGAATTGCTTTGTGTCAGTCAAGCTAATACAGACAAAGCAAAAGCCTTTTAACTTTAAGGAATTCCATTGAAAATATCATTTTAAACATATGGAATATCAGATGTAACAACATGAACAAACTCTACTTTGGTTTTTGCCAACATTTTGAGAGAGAAATTAACAAAAGGAAGGTATCATTAACAAGGTCAAAAAACTTTTTTATAACCTGTGATTTCATTACAGAGGTCTGCCACCCCTCCCTTGCTAGAATTACACCTTGAAGTTTTATCACAGAATGAGAGAAGTATATACCTAATGCATGAAGTATGTGTGTTTGTGTGTGTGTGTGTGTGTGTATTTATAAATATATATAACATACATTTATATGGGATATATTTATATATACAAACACATCTATGTTTATACACATTTATAAGTTAGTACATCTTCATGAAGCCTGTAATGGTTTTTTAACATGTTAATTTGGCTAGGGTGAACTATATAGTCCCAAGTCAATCAATCCAACACTAATCAAGGTGTTGTTATGAACAGATATTGTAGATATAATCGAAGTCTCTAAAGAGTTGGGTTTCATTTTGGGAGATTATTGTGGGTAGGCCTGATTTAACCAGCCTTTAAGACAGGTCTTAGGACATCTCATGTATGATCCTGGTTCTGAGCTGAAACCCTGGTTGGGGTTGTCAGCTACAACACTAATATCACATGACCACCCTCTTCGTATGGTTAGGATTCCCAGGGGGCTGTATCCCAAGATGTGGAGGGGACAAGGCAGAGGAACAGATAGAGAGTATGTGCCCACACTAGATGCCTTCTTTTCATAGAGGCAGTCACAAAGCCCTACCTAGGTTCAAGAGACAGGCAAACACACTCCACATCTTAACAGAGCCTAACAAAGTTCTGGTAGAGCATAGTTGTTCTACCAGATTCTACCACGTTCTGGAAATACAGTTGTGGCTGCTTCCAGAAAACATAACATGCCACAATGTTCTGTGGCCATTTTTCTGTGAGAACGCTAATCATCTTCTTAATGACTTCCAGATGACTTAATGACTAGGTAAATTAACATATACGAAGACGATATGAGTTGTGAATAGTTTTTCTCTCAAATGCATTTTTGTTATTACTTTTATGTATCTGTCTCTTTTCTAAGTCCCTTGATGGTGTGCACATTTTATTGAGTGGAAATAAATTTTTAAATGAAGTATCTATAAAGGATATTTTCAGTATTAGTGTATATCAGCTAAGCAATTTACTATAATTCTCACAGCACCCAGTCTTCCTCCCAAATAAAAAGATATTTACAAGTTTAAGTGTATTTTACTTTGAGTTTTCCTTCTAACTAGCAGGCTAATCTACTACAGAAACAAAAATGAAAATGTCATTTAAAAATCAGACAGAACAACAGGGAAAGTTGGTGTTTGGTATTTAAATTACATTTTTATATCAGTAGGCTTGGAATGCTGTGGAGATATATAATTTCATTTCGCTTTCTTTCATTTTAATGTCACTGAAAGGTCAAGGGATAATCCAGAGATCAATGCACCATCCAATGCACATTGCTCCCCACCCCCAAACTGGGAATATAAATTCAAATGTTAAGATGGTCTTTACCCAAGTTCTTCCAAAGAAATGTAAAGGCTTCAGATATTTTCCTATCTACACAAGCAGAGAAGGCATTACTTCAAATAAATGCTGTACAAATTAGCCTGGTGACTCTTCTTTTATCTTTTAATACTTTCATATCAGCAGGATAGGAGATTAACTCCAATCAGGGGAAGCAGGTTCTACTTTTGGTTCTAACACAGAAAGACCATGTTGCTTTAGCAAGTCCTTTTAACACTAAACTCAGCCAAGTCATCTATAAAATGGGGACATGTCACCTGCCTACCCACCTGACAAGGTTATTGTGAAGATCAAGGGAAATTTCATTTACTTCCTGTCACATTAGGGTGATAAGAGTGTAACATACGTGACTCTTACTGGGATTGATTTCGACACTTAGAAACCTCTTTAGAACATATTAATTGCTTAATAAATTTTATCAGGTGTTTTTGTTACACTGCCTAATTTCCTTTAAGAAATTAAGGGGATGAAGTAGGAAATAGATGACCCACTACTTTATCAACTGTCAAGTACTATGTGTCTATGGTGAGTGAGAGGAAGAGAGAAAAGACATAATGAAGGAAAAGGAGGAGAACAGAAATAGGGTTGTGTCTCAGAATACTGCTGTCTTGCTAAGTGGAGGAAAATAGCACTCTTTATCACCACAGCTGGATCCCCACTGTACCTCTGTCATTTACTAGTCCTCCAACCCTGGGAAAGTTACATTAGCCTTGGGTATCAGGTATCGACTGCTATTTAACAAACCCAGGGGTTTGAAACAATCATAAACAATTATCTCACACAGGTTCTGTGGGTCAGGAATTTTGGAAGTAGCTTAGATCAGTGGTTCTGGCTCAGGGTCTCTCTGGAGGTAGGAGTCAAAATGTCCACCATGTCTGGAACAACCTGTAGGCCTGACTGGGGCTGGAAGATCACTTTAAAGATGACTCACTTATAAGGCTGTGAAGGTGGCACTAGCTGTTGGAAGGAAACCTCATTCTTTGTCTTGTGGACCTTTCCAAAGGGCTGCTTAAATGTTCTCACAGTATGGTAACTAGCTTCCCCCCAAGTGAGGAATCTTTTTTATGATCTAGTATCAGAAGTTACACAGTGCTGGGACGCCTGGGTGGCTCAGTCGGTTAAGCGGCTGCCTTCGGCTCAGGTCATGATCCCAGCGTCCTGGGATCGAGTCCCACATCGGGCTCCTTGCTCGGCAGGGAGCCTGCTTCTCCCTCTGCCTCTGCCTGCCACTCTGTCTGCCTGTGCTCGCTCGCTCTCTCTCCCTCTCTCTCTGACAAATAAATATAAAAAAAAAAAAATAAAATTTTTAAAAGAAGTTACACAGTGCTGCTCTCACTGTAGTATAGTGGTCAAAAAGGTCAACCTCACACACTGTGGGCAGGGACTCTACTAGAGAGGGTAAATGTAAAAAGGCAAGGCTCATGGGAGGGCATCTTGGAGGCTGGTTACTGCTCTAAGCCCTTTTTCCAGCATTGATAAAATGCCAATGATAATAACCTCTCTTCACAAAGTTGGTGGAAAGACAAAAGGAGAGGATCTATTTGAAGTGCCTATTATCTAACACTTGATCAATGAATGCCAGGTCTCCCCATTCCTTCTA
Organism: Mellivora capensis; assembly: GCA_004024625.1. Classification (NCBI taxonomy): domain Eukaryota; kingdom Metazoa; phylum Chordata; class Mammalia; order Carnivora; family Mustelidae; genus Mellivora; species Mellivora capensis. Next base: position 8,001 of record PISX010036314.1, on the reverse strand, counting down.
CAGGCCTTCTTGGTTCCACATAATGTGAGCATGTGTGTATGTGTACATGTGTGGGTCCCTGCACTACTTTGGATACCTGATGAAGCCTATGAACTACCTCTAAGAATAATATCTTTTTAAATTAAAAAGTACATAGTAAGGGGTGCCTGGGTGGCTCAGTTGGTGAAGCATCTGACTCTTGATCTCAGCTCAGGTCTTAATTTCAGGGTTGTGAGTTCAAGTCCCATGTTGGGCTCCATGCTGGATGTGGAGCCTACTTTACTTAAAAAAACAAACAAACAAAAACAACAACAACAACTATATAGTATCACAGAGAATACAAATTAAACTGAAGTATAGCTATCAGAACATTTTTAAACATGTTTGTGATATAGTATCATGTGCTTATTTATTAAGACACTAAATAATGAAACCCAATAGCAGGTCTAATAATTACTTTGTTTTCAAAGGAGTAATAAGCCACATGATATTTTGAGGTTTTTGCAATAACTTCAATATGATTAAGCAATATCCATGATTTCTTTTGGTGACAAACATCACAAGTAGTGCCAATGTTACTCTGGTCTTACGCCTATATTCATATTTGAAAGAAATGCTAAATTCCAGTTGGAGGTTAGTATAAATGAAGATGTAATTTTTTTTTTCTACTCAAGTTCACAGATTTCATGAAAACTCTCCATGGACCTAGTGGTGGTCACTGGACCCTGGACTAAACCTCAAACTACCCTTATACTTTAAAACAAAGAGAAAAGAAAGGTAGTTCTAATATTTAATATTCTCTAAAAATAAAATAATTTTGTTCCTGTTAAATTTCCTTCTGTACGTAGGAATATCTAATGTCTTCTGCAGCATTCTCATTTCAAAACGAGCACCCCTTGAATTGGACACATACCTATATAATGCTTTCATTTAAAGGGATTTTAATGAATCTTTAGACCTAGATAAATGGATTTACAGAAGTGGTACATTAAAAGGCCATTTTAAGTTTGGGATCCAAAGGACCTTTAATTTATAGCTCCAGAAAATATCCATTCTATGGCTCAAAGATCCTTGTGGATTATAAAAGAGGAAACGACTAACAGAAAAGGAATTATTCACCACATTATTAAACATGACAAAAAGCTTCTGAATTGGAGCTTAAAATGGGCTATTTAAGATTCCAGCAATCCCTGGGACTTTGGCAACAAAAATGTTCAAAAGCCTTTTATAGTTGCTGTCAGATTTCTGTAAAGCATTTGAGATTCCTGTGAACTTATTTATATAACAAGCTAAAACCTGAAGCCGACTTGAAAGTCTTTCTATTCTAATTACGTAGAATTGGAAATGCCTAGAAATGATGTTCAGTGTTCTCCCAAGAATATCCTCCTGAAATGGTGGTTTCGGAGCTGGGTGTTTAGAACAAGCAATGAGAGTGTAGCTGCTATGGCTTATTATAAGGAGCAGTTACAGCAGATATACAAACTATAGTTTGGGAACGTGGTTTCAAAGAACTGCCATTTAGCGACTCTCTCTGCAGCAACGCATTCTCAATGACTGCTCATATTGTTCCCTCCTGGCCTGCTATAGTGGTTTATTTCTGAAGCTCCATAGTTCATGTATAATCATGTAGCAAAATAATTCAGGAGATAATGACTCACCAGGAAATCAGCTGAGAGATACTGTTCCTGATGCTGTGTGTGGCTGTCCTGGCTAACTCTTTAACCTCTTATGTGTCAGTATACCAATTTATAGCTGCCCCTCTGTGCTCAGAAGATATGGCAGGAATAAAGCGGCAACACATACCCCAAGCTAGAAATAGTTAGGAGATACTCCAAAACAAGATAATATAGGTTGGGGGGGGAGAGCCTTACCATTGGCAGTTTCCAAAATGGCACCCCACGACTACACCTTCTGGGATTCATACCCTGTATAACCCCCCTCAGCTTCTGAGTGCGGGCTTCCCAGGCAGAGGAGATGCAGGAGTGGGAAGAAGGAATGGGGGATCAAAAAAGGCTCCTGCTCTAAGAACATCTGAGTCTCAGCAGTCTGTTCCAGGGCACCGCTGGACATTGGGGGGGCACACACAGGTATAGAAACCTGGAGAATCTGAGGAAATCCAGTGGCCTCATTCCATGCTTCCTGATGTAGAGTTAGCTCTGATCTGATCCTGGGGTCTTCTCAGGTGTAATTAACTAAAAACACCAAGACTGAAATCATTCAGGATTTAGGTGAGCCTTGAATCTAATGACTAACGTTTTCAGAAGAGAAAAGGGCATGGGGATGTGGACACAGAAACAAGGAGGGGAAGACAGAGGCATTGACTGGAGTTAGGGTGTCATATGCCAAGGAAGAGCAGGAGCCACCAGAACCTGGAAGAAGCAAAGAAGGACTCTTCCCTCATGCCTTTAGAGGGCATGTGGCCCAGCTCACACCTCAGTCTGGCCTCCAGAACTATGAGTCAAGTCAAGTCGTGTTGTTTTAAGCCACTAACTTCATGGTCATTTTGGTCACTCTAGGAAACTAAGACAAGTCCCACATGACATTAATGCCCAGCCAAAGAGGACAGCCTCTATTTGAAGCTGCCATGCCTATCTCTCCATGTCAACCACTCTCTTGGTCAAGTTAGGACCCAGGTGGTCATGAGTGGCAGTAAGAACACAGCTACAACAATAATCAAAACACTAACTTCACCTCCAGAACAAAATACTTAAAAGTCAGTGCTACCCAGGGACACTTGGGTGGATCAGTCGGTTGAGCATCCAACTCTTGGTTTCAGCTCGGGTCATGATCTCAGGGTCGTGGCATCGAGCTCCAGGTCGGCTCTGTGTTCAGTAGAATCTGCTTCTTCCTCTCCCTCACTCTCTCCCTGCCACGTTGCATGCTCTCTAAAATAAAATAAATCTTAAATAAAAAAAAGTCAATGCTACCCAAATAAAACCAACAATGTTTTGTCTATAATGTTATTGTGAAAAGTTTAATTAGAAATAGTAAATATAAACCCAGACATATATTATACCATAGCTGAATATCATCTCCAGATTAGTATGGTGCCAGGAATGAACCAGATCCTCATCAAATGAGTGTTTCCCTTCCCCTTCAGACATAAAAGGTGGGGAGCCTGAGAAAAATCAGGGGGCTCATCCTAATTTAGATGTTAGCTGCTGTTCAAGCTTTCTTTCTTTCTTCTTCTTCTTTCTTTTTAACTTTTAAAATCAAATCTTTATAGTAGGTTCTGCTCTAAGAAAGCCTTAGAAGATAGTGTAAGGGCACATACTTGGGACAAAATGGTATGACTACAGCAAAGTCATTCTACCTGTGACTTGATAACTAGATGTAATTAAGATGTGGGCCACGATACCTCACACCACAGCAATTATAAATACCAACTGGTAAAGGCAGGATATCAAAGGATGAATACTGAATGATGTCAGTAGACATATCAAAAAACCTCATGAAAAGCTTTCTCTGCAGAAAAAAAAAGTGCAATCTGTTAAATTGCTTTTTCTTAAGGAGTTGTAAAATAAAATTGGAAGTGTATTTTTTTTTTTTTTTGCTTACTGGCTTTTTTTCCCAAATGGCTATTATTACATCTTGATAGTCAATTAAAACACATTCACCAAACTAGAAGTCTTCTCAAGTATATATGTGTAAACAAGCATAAATATATTATAACCTATTGAAATGAAACATTAAAATATTCTCCACAGCAACCCTAAATCAAACTGATACTTCATTTTGGTTCCCCTGATGCCAATACACATAGTATATTAAACCCAAAGCATTCAAAGCATAAAAATGTCTTTGAAAACATAAGTAATCAAGAGACGACAGTCAAATATACTATAATATGCATCTTGTTTTACAGGTATTATTTCTTTCCAAGATTACATTTCTATGAGAACATCACAGTCTAAATACTATATTAGATCATTAGTTATAATAGTGGAAAAATTTTGGCTTTGGAAATCCTGACCATTGGCATTTCCATGCCCATAGTAATAGATAACTAGGTAACTTACATCTAGTTCGCACTTTTCCCAAAAAGCTCAAGTCAAACACCACAGAACATATAAACTGCAAAAGTTAAGGAGGAAGGACACTGGTGCTACCTGAGACAAAAAAAAAAAAAGGATAAAGACCCTACTCTTTGACTTCAAGGCCACTGGTCTCCATAGAAATAAAGCAAGCACACACTCTATCCACCTTCTCTGACAGCAGACAGTGTTTAATCAATGTAGGTTAGTTTAGAAAGAAGTGAGGTATAGATCTCAAAGTCACCTAATGATATGTTTTCTTCCCAATAATATAGGGCATAAGGGAAAAACACTAAAATATGACTGCTATTTGGTATGAGAAAGGAGGTAGTCCTATGTTCAATGCCATGAAAATCAACCTTAGGAAATGTACTTCTCAGCTCCCTTCCCAGGGTTTAGGGAAAAGCAACAGGGAGCACTCAACTGAGTCAATTTAGATGAAGTGTGGTGGTAGATTTAAGGGTTCGCCAGATAAACTAGAAAGTTCAGAAAATGGGTTTTCAGATCACAAAGTTTCACATGAATTAAGACCTATTGCAGATAAAGTTTCATCAAGTGTGATGAACAAAAAAAATTAGTTCAGAATGTGAACTCTGCCTTAGATGATACCAAAGAATTCTTGGAAGGTAAAATCATGGCAAATTACATTTAAAAAAGCAATCTCAGCAGTACGTTCTACCCCAAAACCTCCAATTCCCTTTCAACCAACATTCACTGTGAGTCCTTTTTAACAGCTTTCCATGAGCAATGCAAAGCCATGTCTTCAGAGGCACAAGAAGTAATCAAAAGTACTTAAAGAACTGCAAGGAGGAGGATTGGGGGTCTCTGACTGTCATTGTGGAAAATAAATGCTGTTATGTTCCATGCATTAAAATAACCCATGCAAAACGTGCTTGATGAAATAGGGCGAATAACCTAACAAGATGCACTCTTGCATGTCTGAGTATACTTTTGAGATGCTGAAATGCATCTGATGCATTGGAACATGAAACTATCAGATTCTACAGCTGGAAGGAATCCCTGAGCTTCATCACCACAGAGCCCTCCAGAGGAGCCTAAGTTCCAGCAAACATAAAGCACACAATCAAGGTCACAAGTTATTTGGCAAGAGAAGTCAGATTAGAATACATTATCTATTCTCATTATACCACACTTTCAGTTTCTAAATACCAATGGGCATGAATACAGAAACAATGACTACAGTCACATGCTGTGCCTGAAATAACAATTACAAAAATAAACCTACTACCACAGTTAAAGTACCTTTGTGTGTTTTCTCCCCCAAGAACATTTTCATTACCACAGATTCTTCATGTTGCCCATTTGCAGCCACACTCATCCCCTCCTGCCCCATTTCCCTTTACCATCCTTAACCATCAGCAAGCACCAATCTATTCTCCCTTTCTATACTCTTATCATTTTAAGAATGTTACATAAACAGAATTGCACAACTTGTAACTTTATGAAATTGGATTTTTTTTTGCCACTCAGCATAAGTTCTCTGGAGATTTATGCAAGGTTTTTTTGTGTACCAATAGATCTTTCAAATCTTAAATAATCTCCATGATGTAATGTACCACATTTCATATAACCATTCACCTGTTGAAGGACACTGAGGTTTTCAATTTTTTGTATTATTAATAAAGCTGCTATGAATATTCATGTATAGGTTTCTGGGTAGATCTAAGTTTACATTTTTCTGGCTTAAGTGCCCCAGAATGCAAATATACAGTGGTATGGTAGCTGTATATTTAGCTTTTAAAAAGCTACTAAACTGTTTTCCAGAGTGACTGTACCAGGTCACATTCTCCATAGCAAGGGAGCAAAAATTAATTCAGCTGAGGAGAGTAGATTTTTCAATAAATTATGATGAACAACCGGACATTCAAAGTCCCCTCCCCAAAAGAACCTTGACCTAAACCTCGTAACTTGTGTAAAAATTAACTCAAAATGGATGATAGGATTCATTTTCCCCTTATCTTTGCCAGCATTTAGTGTTGCCACTTTTTAGTCATTCTGATAGGTGTGTTGAAATATTTCCTTGTGGGTTTAATCTCCATTTTCCTTTCAGCAAATAACATAAAACATCTTTTCATATGATTATTTGAAGAAATGTCTATCCATACCTTTTGCCCATTTTCTGATTGAACTGTTAGCCATTTTTCCTATTAAATTTTGAGAGTCCATTATAAATTTCAAATAATAGTCCTCTACTGGATATGTGGTTTGCAAATATTTTCTCCCAGTTTGTGGCTCATCTTTTCAGCCTCTTAACATAGTGTTTCACAGAGCAAATGTTTTCAATTTTGATCAAGTAAAATTTAAGGATTTTTCCTTTATGGCTCATACTTTTCTTGTCAAGTCCAAGAACTCCTCACCTAGACACAGATCCCAAAGATTCTCTCTTTTTTCCTAAAAGTTTTAGAGTTTTGTATTTAAGTCCTTGATACATTGGAATTAATTTTTGTTCAATATGTAAGGTTTAGGTCAAGATTTTTAAATTTTGGCCTATAGATAGCCAATTACTCCAGCACCATCTGTTGAGGAGGCCATCTCTTCTCTACTGAATTACTTTTGCATCTTTGTAAAAAAAAAAAAAAAAATCAGTGGGATCTATTTGTACAGGTCTGTTTCTGAGTTCTCCATTCCGTTGTGTCTACACAACAGACCTGTGTGTTTCTACCTCTGTCAATAACATATAGCCATAATTTTGGGGTCTACATAATAAGCCTTATAATTAGATGGACCGATCCCTACCACTTTATTCTTCTTTGCAAAAATTGTTTAAGCTATCTTATTTCCTTTGCCTTTACATTAAATTTTAAATAATCTTATCTATATCTACAAAGAAAACCTTGGGATTTTTATAGGAATTACATTAAATCTGTGTATCACTTTGGAAGAACTAATATCTTTACTATAATGAATCTTCTAATATGTTAAAACAGTAGGTCTTTCTATTTATCTAGATCTTTGATTTCTTTCATCAACATTTTATAGTCTCCAACATATAAGACCTATACATGTTTGATAGATTCACTTCTAAGCACTACATTTTTTTGAGTGCTTGTTAAGAGTAGTGTATTTTTAATTTGGTGACCACAGACCCATTGCCATTATTAAGAAATATAATTGATTTGCATATGATGATCTTGTATTTTACAGGATTGCTGAACTGATCTATTATTTCTGGGAATTTTGGGGGGTATTAAGGTAGATTCTTTAGGGCTCTCTATCAAGTCATCTGCAAATAAGGAGACTTTCATTTCATCCTTTTCAATTTGCATATCCCTTTTATTTCCTTTTCTTGACTTACTTTACTGTTTAGATGCTTCAGTACTATGTTGAAACAGTGGGGGACTGGCTATTGTCTTATTCCAGTCTTAAGGAGAAGGCATTCTGTCTTTCACCATTAAATATGATATTATCTGTAGCTTTTTTTGGTAGATGTTCTTTATGAAATTAAGGTAGTTCCCCTCTTTTCTAGTATTTCGAGGGTTTTTATCATGACCAGGTGAATTTTGCTATATGCTTTTCTGTAGGAATGGACGGGATCATGTGATTTTTCTTTCTTAGCCTATTAATATGGTAGATTATATCATTTTGTTTTCAAATAAACCCCACTTGGTTACTGTTTATAATAATTTTTCTTTCTAAATCTGTTGAATTCTTCTGCTAACATTTCATTAACAATCTCTATGGCTATATTTATGAAGGATGTTGGTCCACAGTTTTTTCTATTGTTTCGGTATTGAGCAATAGTAGCTTCCTAAGATGAAGAAATAAGTGAATAGCTTTCCTTCATCTGAGAATGTTTTCCTTGACCCCTATTCCTGCAGAATATTTTCACTAAACATAGAATTCCGGTTTGGTAATTCTTTCAGCACTTGAAGTACATGGTGCCACTTGTGCATGACTGGGAGAATGTGGCCTTGTTATAGGTGAGCAGGGGTGAGGGTCCTAACTCTCCATTAGGCTTCCTCTGATG
>PISX010036313.1:0-12097 GCA_004024625.1 Mellivora capensis | reverse complement strand
TTTTTAGAGAGCAGTAAAGCTATCAATTTTAGTAAGACAATTTTACTTTACAATTACTTTACAATTTTAGTAAGACAGTTTTAACAACATGGTTAACAAATTCTCCCTAGTTGAAATATATACGACATGGCATTCATTGATTGTCAAAAACGCATTTTTAAAAAAGTGCATGTGAGTCAATTACCAACCTATAAAACAAATCTAAACAAAATTCAAAGGGTAGAATTTAAACACAATATATTCTCTGACTGTAGTAGAACTAAACTAGAAAGCCACTACAAAAATGTAACTAGAAAATTCTTCAGTGTTTAAAAATTAAATAGTATACATTAGCAACACAAAAGTGAAATAAAAAAACTTCATTGGAAATTAGAGAACAATTTGTATATTTGATTATCAACAATTTGATAATGAAAATATATCAAAGATGTGGGATTTAGCTAAATTTGTGATTAGAATGGTGGTTCCCACCTGAGGGTTTTGGAGGGGAGAGGGATGGGGGTTGGATGAGTCTGGTGGTGGGTATTACGGAGGGCACATATTGCATGGAGCACTGGATGTGGCGCATAAACAGTGAACTCTGGAACACTTTAAAGAAATAAAATTTTTAAAAAGGAATAATAAAATAGACACACCTTTAGCAAAAGTAATCAAGAAAAAAAGAAGGCACAAATGACTGATATCAGGAATAAAAAAAGAGACATCATTTTTAGCACCTTCAGCTACTAAGAAGGGAGTAAGAGGCTATTATGAACAACTTTACATGAATAAACTTGAAAATTAAAATAAAATTGATAACTTGAAAAACACACCTTACCGATACTGACATCAGAAGTAAAAAATATGAATAGTTTAAAAAATTGAATCTGTAATTCAAATTTTATTTCTTTCCTAGAGATTAAAAAGGAGAAATTTTCCAATGTGTTTCACTGAAGATGGCAAAACATTGACAAAAAACCTGACATGGGCAGTATATACCACCCCCCGCCACATACACACTCACACATACACTCATACAAAATTGGAGGTGAATCTCTCTAGAACATACAAACTTCCTGATTAAAATATTGCAAAATATTAAGAATATAATTCAGTTTTATATAAAAGGAAATCACAACCAATTGGGATTTACTATAAAATTGTAAGGTTGATCTAACATATTTAAAAATTAATTACTTAATGTAACAAATCATATTAACAGTGAAAGGACAAAAAACAATATGACCCCCACTTAAAAAGATCAGAAGCAGAATTCTATATAATTCAACACCCATTTATGATTTCAAAAAAACTTTTAAAAAACCAGATTTATAATGAGAGGTAAGGGATATCCACAGAAACATGTAACAAATATTTTACTTTATATTGAATTATTAAGTTTCAACTCTGATATTGGAAAGGAGGCAAAGCTATTTATTAAAATTACATCTATCCAATATATATACTAGAGATCTTTGCAAGTTAAATATGGCAAGAAAAGAAGTAAAAGAAAAATTTTAAAGGAGGATAAAGATTATAGTTGTAGAAAATTGAGAAAATACAGATAAGATACAGATAACAGAATTAATAATTGTATTTTGCATGGTCACTTCCTGCAAGGTAGGTGTAAATAAGAAATTATAATTATTTTACTAATAATATACTTGAAAATAAGATTTTATAAATGATAAAAATTCCTAGGAATAAATACAAGAAGAGATGTACGAAACCTCCATACAGAAAGCTTTACTATTGAAAGGAATTTTAAAAGACTTAATAAAGGGAAGAAGTGTTCATTTGCACTGTTTCGGAATTCTAAATATGTTGACTCTCACCAAAATGATTGATAGAATCAATGCACATTCAGTCAAACATCACTACGATATTTCATGGAAACAGACCGTCTGATTTCAAATTTTGTATGGAAATGCAAAAGAGCAAGAATAACAAAAGATAATCTTGGGAAACTGGTGGCATTTCAATAATTGATGTAATGATTTGTTATAAAGCTAGTAAAATTAAACAATGTGGTATTAGTATAAGGATGACCAAATAGACCAAATAAATTTTTATACATAGAGAATCCTCTGACTTATTTCTAAGTTGCACCTATAATGCAGTATGAAAAGAATAATCTTATAAATGGGCTGGGTCAATTAGATGCCTATATGGAATTTTAAAATTGAACTTTTCTCCCAATGTCATGAGATATACAGTTGTATATCTCATGACATTGGGAGAAAAGTTCAAATTTAGATGAAGCACGGACCAATAATGGAAAGTAAAATAACTAAAATGAAAAGAAGATATTGAAGAACAATATCTCTTTGGTCTTGGGGTACCCCAATTTAGCTTATATGGACATCAAGTGCACTAACCAGAAAAATTTGATGAGTTGAACTACATAAAAATTAGATCTCTTATTTATCAAAAATTATCAGTTAGATTATGAGGACAGTAGAGATGATATTCACTATATATATATGTGTGTCCAATAAAGAATTCATATCCAGAATATAAAATGATTTCTGCAAATCAATAAGAGAAATACAGATAATCCACTTTTAAAACTATGCAAATGACTTGCAGAGTCATTTCACAAAATAAGTATCCAAATGACAGACATACACAGTTGCTCAATCTCATTATATACCTGGGATATGCAAATTAAAACTAAAGTGTCATGTTATAATACACCTTCCAGGGTTGCTCCCCAGTTTTTTAATATTATAAAGGATCTTCAAGGACATGGAGTAAGTGGAACTCATACATTGTTCGTGGGAATGTAAATGAAATTTAGGCAATACCTGTTAAAGCTGAAATTTGCATATTCTATGACCCAGTGATTTAATCACTAGGTACACATTTGCCGGAAATACATAGAAATGTACATCAAAAGACATGTTCAGTAATGTTCCCAAAGTATGTATCTATACATATATAGATACATATATCATGTTTGTTTACTCAGTGAAGTACAATACAATTGAAAAATCTACACAAAAGAACATGAATAATTCTCATAATCACAATTTTAACTGATAGGAGACAAAAATAACATAAATCTCATAATTCCATCTCTATAAAACTCAAAAATAAGCAAAACAAATCTGTGCCCATATACAACCTGGAGCAGAGTTTGCTCAGTAGATCATCAGAGGGTTGGTCTGGTGTTGGTCTTGTTGCAAACAACTGGTCTATAGATCAGGTGGACAAACTTTTCTGTAAAGGGTCAAATAGTGAAATTTTACAGCTTTATGCACCATGGTGTCTCTGTTGTGACTACCCAACACTCTTATTGTAAGGACGAGGGCAGCCATGGACAATATGTAAACAAATGAATGTGACTTTGTTCCGGTAATACTTTATTTACAAATATAGGAGGCAGGAGGGCCATATTTGTCCCGAGGCCCCCAGTGTTCTGAAACCTGCGATAGATAGGAGAAGATTACTGTACTTAACTTTTTAGTCAGTGTTGCTCCCTGTAGATTGTTCTGTCCATGACTTTCTGCTATTTTACAAGCTTTGGCTCGCACCAATAGTAGTTTCAGACATTCCTTAAATTTAAGGTTCCATTTTATTGTTCTGTTTTACATTTCAGTCCACTGTGTAGTTTAGTAATATAAAAACAGAATCTGTGTGACTAAATTTGCATAAGAAGGTGAATTTTAGAGAAAGAATTTAAAATAAATCTAATGTCTCATTAAAGAGAATCATCATTTCCTACTTAACTGTTGCCAATGCGATCTACAATACCCCAAAAAATACACTTGACCTTTTATAGACCTACTGCTAATAAACATAAGCCTTCTATTCCCAGTACTTCCATCTGCATTGTGAACATGGATCAAGTAGAGAAGTATCTAGGGAAATTCAAATAAAATAGAAGACTTTGGGTCATGGCAACAGTATACTTCCTTGCCCCAAGAGAAGGTAAGGAATGACTTCTTACATTTAGATTGGCTAGGCTGGGAACTCACTTCAACTTTTATACTCCTGTGATCCTTTGGCACAAGATTTTTACCATCGTATTAACTTTATCTCTAGAGTTGAAAAAATAAGTCCCAAGGTTAATTATAAGCAGAGTTGTCCTTGGTAGGAATATCTTTCATTCCAATCATGCAAAAAGTGCATAATAGTGTAATAAAACTGGGAAAACAATAAAGGTCAGGTGCTTTTTCCTATACCCTTGGGAGAGAATATGACTCTGTTGGAAAGCAGGCGTGGGAGCTAAGATGCCTCTTTCCCCCTCATCTTACCATGACTTCTTAGTGTGTTCCTGTGAAATTACTTTAACCTTTTCCATCTAAGGTGATGAGTTTGCAAGAGCATTGCCTTTTACTCAGAGGTTCCAAGAGGTATTATTAACTGTTTTCCTAATGGGAATTCTTTGTGCATCTTTTTTTTTTTTAAAGCGTCTTTTAAAAAATGTCTATATGATTTTTCCTCCCTCTCAAGGTTTTGATTGGCCTTTTCAAGCACTAAGTAGAAAAAAATCACAGTTTCATTTCATGAAATATTTATTCTGTGGTGCATTGAAAAAACGAACAACTGAACAATAGTTAATTTTGAGGCTAGATGGATTTTCTTTTGGCTGCAAGAGATTGCTCTTTATGGGTTCACAGTTTCTGGGGAATTTGGCTGTAGTATGAGTTTTGTTTCTTGAAACTATTCATATAGTCTTGATGTACACATGTGTGAAGCATTATAAGAAGACTTCTTTTGGGGTTGGGACAAAGAAAAATTACCAGGGAACTAGATAAGGAAACTGAGGCTCCCATTTGTGAGGTCTAAACTGTGTAACCAGCCTATATCTTTCTGTTCTTCAGGCACCTGGGCACTTTTAGGAGGTTTCTCATCCTTACTGACCCAACACAATGATACTTAGGCTAGTATTTCTAATTTGAATATAGGTTTAAGAGTTATGTCTGTAAATGGAAGAAGTTTGAATCCATATACCAATTTATATGCCATGCCTCATAGCTCCCTAGACCGAGACTGGCTGTGGTTCTCTCTTACTGATGTCTGAAAAATAGTAAATTTGGAGCATTTCTCTTTTATCTAACTTAGTTTTGTAAAAACCATTCAAAATATATGACAATATCAGGAAATGGAGGCAGAGGTTAAGTGCTCTGAGCATTCTATGAAAAGGAGCTATATAAATGCAAAGCATTAATATTATCATTATGGAAACACATTTCCTCATCAACCTCCATTTCCATGCCAACAAATATTCTTCAAAAGGCTCATTTTATCTTTGACCATTTTGCATGCAGACCTTGGCAGCCACGTAGTAAAACCCTTGGTACTGTGCATACTGCTTGCAGACACTTCATTATGAATCAGGCCTTTCAGCTGGTAAATACAGAAAAATTAAGCATGAAATAAACCAACACTCCAAACCAAAAAATAACTACAGCAAAGTGAAAAATCTCAAGGCAGACTTCACAAACCAAATAAGAATTTAAATCCCCTATCCCATAATAAAACCCAGTTTATTGGAAAGGGGCGGCCCAGTTTTAATTCAAACATGATCATTTATCTAAAACATATAATATCCCTAAATCCATGAAATGAAAAACAGTAGAGAATGGGGACAATTTTACTTTTACTCCCACTCAAATATAAAGAATACTTACCAGATAATTCATACCCAGCTCTTTGCAGTTAGCCTATTTGTAAGATTTGACTATAAGAGATGATGTTCTATGAGGTGTTACAGCATTAGGAACTTAGAGATTCAATTTTAAGATGGCATTAGTATGCTTACAATTTATATTTATTACTTGTCAGTAAAAGAAAAAAATATATATATACATACTAGCTACTTAGTATGAATTCTCCTAGTAAATTAAGGGGTTTCTTTATACCTCTTTTAGACATCTTAAATAAATGTATTGACATGTCACATATTAACACAACCTCTTCAGAAATTGGTTAACTTCTTAACTGATTCTTCTTTTTTTTCTTTTCTTTTTTTTAAAATATTTTATTTATTTATTTGACAGAGAGAGAGAGAGATCACAAGTAGGCAGAGAGGCAGGCAGAGAGGGGGGGGTGGGAAACAGGCTCCCTGCTGGGCAGAGAGCCCGAGGTGGGGCTCCATCCCAGGACCCTGAGATCATGACCTGAGCTGAAAGCAGAGGCTTAATCCACTGAGCCACCCAGGCGCCCCTTCTTAACTGATTCTAAAGGGCTAGTTACAAGCAAATTTTGAGGATAGAAGGCAGTACTTTATTAATTTAAATAGAAAAATCATCAGCAAAAATAGACTAGCCTTTGTACCTATTTTCTTTAATTTTCAGTAATTGTTGTATCTAGGGTGATATTTCGCTCTAAGTAGTTGATCATTGTAATCTAGCTCCTTACTTTCCTCCTTGTATTCTGTAGCTCATTCTCAAACATTCTGTCAAGTATCATCATTTTAAGATTAATATACAGTAAGTCCAAATGAAGTTTATTTAATTTACATTACAACAAAGAAATATAGAACTAATGCATATTTTACAGTGTTATTTTTTGTTGGGAAAAATTCTAAGTTTAAAATGGAAGTATAAGATAAAAATCTTATCCATACCTCATTCATTCATTCATCACATATTTAGCACTTACTATGGGAAATGTACCATGAACCTTCTGTGTTCAGAAGCTTTGACTAGTGCCTAAGGAAAAATCATTCAATTGTCTTTTCTTTCTTTTGAAGATTTATTTATTTGTTTTAGAGAGAGAGAGAGAGTACACACATGAGCAAGTGAAGGGCCAGAGGGGAAGAATCTCAAGCAGACTCCCCAATGAGCGTGGAGCCTGATGAAGGGCTTGATCCCATGACCCATGAGATCACGACCTGAGCCGAAACCAAGAGTTAGGCATTCAGCTGACTGAGTAACCCTGGTGCCCCTCAATTCCTTTTTTTTTTTTTTTGTAAATATTATAGGAAGAGATGATTCTCTAAGGTCCATTGGTCTGAGACTGAATCTGTATAGCTCATCTGAATGAAACACTTCCTCAGAAATTTTTTTACCAAAATGATCTTGTTGGAGTTGATGCTTAGAAAAGGGAACAGTTTTGGGGTGCCTGGGTGGCTCAGTATGTTGAGCATCTAACTCTTGATTTCTGCTCAGGTCATGATCTCAGAGTCCTGAGATCCAGCCAGCTTCAGGCTCTGTGCTCATTGGGGTGTTGGCTTGGGATTCTTTCTCTCCCTCTCCCTCTCCCTAGCCCCCCAACCCCCTGCCAAGACTTGTGCATGCTCTCTCTCTCTCAAATAAATAAATAAGTCTTAAAAAGGAAAAACAAAAGAGGGCACTTTCTATTCTCATTACCATGTGTTCGTATGTGTGTGTGTGTGTGTGAGAGAGAGAGAGAGAGAGAGAGAGATAACCTGGCAGCTTATACACCCATATCTGAGCTGTCCTGACTCCCTTACCTGATTTTACAGCATATTTACAGTTAGGTTTTTATTTTTTTATTTTTATTTTTTTACTAGAAGCAGCAATATGTGATAATTAACATGGAATTGTTAACACATACTACCATGGCTCATATGACTCTTGTTTTCTGTGAGTATTTTCATATATATCAAAGACTACAGCCTTACAAGCAAGTTGCTTGCATTCTGAGATGAAAAGTCAGATAAATATAAAGGAGCCAAAAATATCCAAGTATGTATTCATGCCAGGCTAACCATATGATTTAATTATCCAAAGGTGTTTGAGAGTGAAGGGGATACTTGTAATAATTATGTTAAGATAACAATTAGAAAGTAGGACCTTGGTGAACTGGAATATGTGGTTACCCTTTATATTACATATATTGAGCTTAAAAAAAATCACACATATATGTAGGTGTCAAACTAATGTGTAGCATAGTAAAATCCAATTACTTTGACTAGGATAGCATTTTAGTTTAGTGAGGATGCTGAGAAATTATCTAAAATTGAAGATTATTGTTAACATATAGTAATATATCTCCTTTTAACGTGTTTGAGGATTAAGGAGGAAATTTTGTTCAATGTAAGGTCATTTATAACAACTTTTACAATGTATGCAAATGAAGAGAATTTTTTTAACTGGATAAATGAATGGATACAGCCATTCTCAATCCTGCCTCTACTAGAGCATCTGTTGCTGGTATGTAGAAAGTTTACCTCCACCCTCTGTTTGGAAGTTGGCAGCTTTACTGAGTACTCCAGCCTCTACTGTAACCCCTGCAGTTTTTTCCCTTGGTTTAGGCAGCATCACATTGCTTTGTTCAAGTCTTAGTCATTATTGCATCATAATTGAGGCCAGGTTAAATTAATAGTAACATTTTAATTCTTACCCCAGCCAAACATATTTTGGCAGTTATAAAGAGAATATTTATATAAGTCTCCTTCAGAATTAAACTTTAAATTAACCTTAAATAGAGTAAACATGAAGAGATTGGATTTGCACTGTTAATGGTGGGAAGTCAAATACTGGCACTCAGATCTTACAGGGAATACTTAAATATGCGTTCTTTATAACTAGCCCAAGATCTTCAAAAAGTCAGAATTTATATATATAAAAATATATATTTCATTAAATATTAAATATACAAATATATGTTATATATTATATATAAATATGTAATATTAAATATAAATAAGTATACAGTCTATTAAAATATTGTGTATTTTATTTGATAAAATATATATTTTATCAAATAAAATATTATATACTTTATTAAGTATATATTACATATATATATATATATATAAATCCCCTAGTTTTCTCTTCATAAGATATATGCATGAAGAGAATTTTCACTCATAACTTTAAAGGTTCAAAATATTTCATACCCTGGGATCCCCAGACTGATATGGAGTCTTCAAATTTTACAGCAAACTCAAGAAACATGGATCCTTCTATTACTAATGATACATTTTTCTGGTTTTATCTGAAAAAGCTTTCCTTGAATGTATATGTCACAGACCGGCATGTTTGGTGCAGTTTTCTTCAGTCTATATCATTACTTTGTAAAATTAGCTTAAAATGCCACATTTATAAAATTATCTTATTGGCAGCATTTGAAAACTGAGGACCAAAATTATTGTACACTTGAATTGTACATTGAGTGGGAAAAGTAGATGATAGAATCCCATTACAGGAAAACAAGTAAACTGGATTGTCACTTTAAGAGATTTCTTATGGAGGATTTATTCTTTAGCTTGTTATGATTTCTTTTTTATAGAAGCAGCTGTACTTGTTATCGCACTCTGCCACATCATCAGTCATCTCGCTACTGCAGAGAATTCCCCCCGGCAGAACAGGACATTCATGAGTTTATATTACTGCCATAAATTCTTTGGCTGTAAGTTTTTATACAAATAATCCCATGTCTCTTGTATACATTGCACCAATTGGTTAATAACATGATCTCTACCAGGGGATTTCTGGAATGTTCTATCTTTTAAAAATAATGGCTGGGTACATTTTTACATACACTAAAAATATTCTAAATGAGATTGGGCAATTTGAGGACATCTATATGATGAGAAAATATGTTTTCCCTTAATTTTCCAATTTAACCCGGTGAGCTTTGATTTAGCTGAATGACATGAAAATAAGTATTTACAAAAGGGGTATAATAAGGTTAGTTATGTTAAAAAAAAATATGGAGTTGCTTTTCAATTGAGAGTGGGGAGTTCCTGGCTATGAAACTCTTTTCACAGTTTCTGTATCACTTTTCAGAATTGAATAATCTCCATAAAGGAGTCCAGCAATTTCATCATGCCAGCCACTAAGTAGTTGCCAGATTCTCTGGCCATTGGCAAATTCTCCTCACGATAAAAGCAAAAAGAGTGCTTAAAAGCAGTACACCAGTTCACCAGTTGGTCCATCGATTAATGACTAATGGCACTGATCTGATTTTCTTTTACCTCCTTTTCTCTCCTGACAAGTGTACTAATAAGATTTCAAATATTTCCCACAACTCTAAAAGATGAAAGTATCCTGCCCTGGGTCTTCTTTCATCGATGGCACCGTCTCCCATGTTTTTTTGCGCTCCATTTCTGGATGTAGGAAGCCATTGACCAGGTTTCAGATTTTAGTGATGAAGTTGATATTATCTAAAGAACCACAGGAAAATTTTCAAAAGGGAACACGGATTCAACATGAAATACGTCAATTTAGATTTGAGAAAGAGATAGCTTGGGATGAGTGTTTATGATGTAAAGTGATCTTTTTTAACATTATTACTCCAAATCCAGTCAGTTTTCCAATATGGAAAGAATGGTCAACTAAATTGAAACTTTCTAATTGCTCACATTCAATACCATGTTCTTCTACTACAAGTATCTTCAACAGCTTAAATTCAGCTGCCATCAAATTATAGTTTAAAGTAGCCTTGCTATTGAGATACAAAATGAGGTCACTGCAATAAATATGTCCTCAAAGTAGAGGTAAGTAGATTATCAAGTTAGAGATTCATGTATATAGTAGGACCCCATTTGTAGAGAAATGTCACACATATGTTTGCTTATGACTATGATGTTTAGATATACCTACAAAAATGTTAATTGTGGTTATTTATAGATTGGAAATTTGGAAAGTGAGAATAGCGTAAGTTGTAGTGTTTATTTGTACATTTGAATTTTAGAAGAATCATGCTTGAATGAGAAAGATTAAAACATTAAGAAAAACAAAGAAAAGGAAAATGATGTAAACTCTTTCAGTATTAATATATATCAAGAGGATTAATCTTTATCAAGATATTTATTGTTTTTCATTCTGGGCTGTAGCAATAATATGGTTGATTCTAAAATAGAAATGAGTTAAAGAAACATTTAAGATTGTGTTAAGAAAAGCAAATAAAACCATGATGAACCATTGATCATCTGTGCAATATTTTAATAGCATAAATTATCCAGTTGAATAACTTACCTTAAAATGGAGAATAAAATTTTAGCTGTGTTGTAAATTCTAAACATTGTTCAAGATTTAAAAAGTAAGTATTCTCCTTTAAAATGCATATATATTTTTTTAGTGGTCACCAGTATGCCGAATAAACATGATCTTTGTGAGTGGAATGATAATTGTTTTTAAAGCTGAGAGAATCTGTCTTTTTAGATTTCAAACTTTATGAGGTTTATGCTACATATATAAAACATCTGTTAGAAGAAGTGATAAAAATCAAGAGAAAATACATATGAACTGTAACCAACTACTGCTGTCTATGTCTATGCCTGGACTGGGGGATGATAGAATTACTTACTGTATTTTGGTAATAAGCATGATAAAGATAATTGTAAGTGATGCCATTTGAGAACTATAATTAATAGAATTTTCTGTTCAATATTAGAACATTTCAGGGAGAAGTTGAGTTTTGTAGTTTGGAACCAGTGGGAAGCATAGATGGCACTGAGCACTCTTCTCAAACTCAGTGGACTTTCTCACACTTTTTGTTATCTGACTGCTATAGAAGTTTTTCTGGAATATTCTCTGTGAGCCTTTCAGGCATGAATAATTTAGGCCAGAAATTTAATCAAAGCATATTTGCTATGGGAAAAATTCAGAAAACAAAGGAGAAAAAACATTGAACAGTAGGTCCAGATTCTAGTTTCAGTTCTGCCTCCATGTGAAATTTTGATATAATTACTTAATCTTTCTGGGCCTCAAAATATAAGTTGTAAATAATGTTTTCTAACAGATGAGTTCTAAGGCCCATGAGTTCTAAGGCCATGAGTTCTGGTTGCCATATTCTCTGATTCCAGATTACTTGAAATTCTTCAATCATGATATGTGGTTCATTTAGACACCATATCCCTCCTACAGCAGACATCTTCTACCTTTCCCTAGGAGCCCACCCACTTCCTTTTTCTTTTTCTTTTTCTTTTTTTTTTTTAATTTTTATTTCTTTATAAACAATTTTTTATCCCCAGGGGTACATGTCTGTGAATCACCAGGTTTACACACTTCACAGCACTAACCATAGCACATACCCTCCCCAATGTCCATTACCCCACCCCTCTTTTCCGACCCCCTCCCCCCAGCAACCCTCAGTTTGTTTTGTGAGATTAAGAGTCACTTATGGTTTGTCTCCCTCCCAATCCCATCTTGTTTCTTTTCTTCTTTTTCTGCCCCCCTAGTCCCCCATGTTG
>PISX010036312.1:0-11898 GCA_004024625.1 Mellivora capensis | reverse complement strand
TGCATGTTCTTCTCATTTAGTGCCTTGAATATATCTTGCCAGCCCTTTCTGGCTTGCCAGGTTGCTGTGGACAGGTCTGACGTTATTCTCATGGGCTTTCCTCTGTACGTAAGGAGCTTCTTTGTCCTAGCTGCCTTCAAGAGAGTTTCTCTAGAATTATAATTCCTCATTCTTACTATCAGGTGTCTCGAGGTGTTTCAAGAATCTGAAATCTTGGGGGGGGACCGTTCTGCCTCTAGTACATGAATGCTGTCTCCATTTTTTGCCAACACTTCTTATTGCCTCTCTCTCTCTCTTTTAAAAAGATTTTTATTTATTTACTTGACAGACAGAGATCACAAGTAGGCAGAGAGGCAGGCAGAGAGAGGGAGGAGGAAGCAGGCTCCCTGCTGAGCAAGAGCCCAATGCAGGGCTCGATCCCAGGGCCCTGGGATCATGACCTGAGCCAAAGGCAGAGGCTTTAAACCACTGAGCCACCCAGGTGCCCTGTCTCTCTCTTTTTTTTTAAACCTATAACCAGACTAGTAGGTATTAAGTGGTATTTGATTGTAGTTCTGGTTTTCATTACACTAATGATACTGATGTTGAGTGTCTTTTCATGTGTTTATTGGCCATTTGTATATTTTCTTTGAAGAAATGTATTCAAATCCTTTTGTCAATTTAAAAAATTGGATAACTTGTCTTTTTATTATTGAGTTATGGATTGCTGTTTTTGAGTTGTCTTAAAGGATTTCTGCCATACAGGTCTGTTGGGAAGAGTTTGAAGGTCAGACCCTCAGAGACCACCAGAAGTCAGAACCTGGGAGCTATGTTGTGTGAGACCATAAGGAGGAGATATTGCTTTTGCTAAAGGAATGTAGATGAATCTCCTAAAAATCCATAAAAGCACTAAAGAGAAAAAGAGCCAGAATTTGGGCATGAAACCCAAGAGATTTCAGTGGCATCAGTGTAATGAGACTTCTTCTTTTCCTTACATCTTTCCCTTCCACTTACCTCAACTTCCCTAGAAGTAAAAATGAGTGGCTAATTAACCAGTAACAGGGGAGGATATAGAGGGAAATAGCTCAAAGAGTAAGGACTTGATTTGGAAAGAAGAAGCACTTGAATGGACTAAAAGAGTGAAATTTTGATTTAGATTTAACTGAACTTTTTTACTACATCAAAGCTATTTATTTACTATGAAGCTGTTTATTAACACGTAGGAGTAACCAGAAAAAAACATGGGATATACCTGAAATTTCATTCAGGAATGGGAAAGACTGAACAAGTTCAATGGACTCAAAGACAGTTGTATGAAAATAAACACTAAGCTAGTTTATAATGTCACCCCTATCAGTCCAGCTTATTTGATAAACCAGTTACAAGATCTTAGAACTGGTCAGCACTCAGTATAAACTTCTAAGGACTGACTGTGTGTGCATGGGGGGGGGTGCATCTAGGTGAAATGAATTAGAAAGGAGGAAAGGAAGAAGAGTCTGAGGATGTGAAAGGCCCGGACGTTGGCTGGATGGTCAACTTTGATATTGTAATCCATTTACAGGATGGTAGGGAGTGTGGTAGGAATGAAAACTGAGTTTGACTTCAAGGAAGCTGAGGGATGGCCCTAGAGTCTATGGATGACAGCCATAGTTATGTTGGGAGAATCCTGTATGGACACAATAACTGTGACTATTGATAAGTGTTTTGGAGCTATGGTCTGGAAGCTTCAGTGAGGAGTATGCTAACCATATCTTGGTTTGCTTTTGGGTTAGACTGGAAGAAAGGATGGCCACTAATTGAGAAACTTGAGAAAAAAAAGAAAGTATGTGTACAGTTAATAAATTTTGGAAAGGGACAATGAAAGAAGCCAGCAAATGTTGTTAATGGGAAGAAGCAAGGATAAAGGATAAGTTCAAGGGCAGGGATAAGACTGAGAGGATAGTAAAGGCAGGGTCTAAAGAGGTCTATGCAGAGAAGCCAGTGATTTTAAGGATGAATGGGTTGGAGGAAGTAACAGGCAGACAAGGGAAGTGGGAACAATGGAACTGTTGGCAGAAATACTTGGTCTTAAATTTTTCATTATAAATTTGATATATTGATGTCATCAACCCAGTCATATGAATAACGACCCCATTAAGTTGCACCCCCAAATGCCATAGCTAAGAAGAACTTGGGGTTTATCTGACTAGTGATTTTTTTATTGTGAAATTCTTCAATTTTATAAAGGGAATTTCCAGTGGAAATAATAGACTGTAATTTGTTTACTTGGCAAAATACCATTAGACTAAGCTAAGGACCTTCTTACACAAGGATATGATAACAGAAGTTCACCTGCCAAGTGCTTTTAGAATGAGATGGTAGGGAAAATTTTCCTGACTTGCAAAGCAAAGAAAAAGCTCTGAAAGATATGATATTATTATAGATTAAGGAAAACATAGCTATGGAAAAGTGGGAATGAAAATGTTGACCAATTAATGAATAAACTGGTTGAGAATCAAACAAAAGACTAGTTAGAATGGTTTTAAGTTGTTAGCCAAAGATTTATCTTTAATATTGGAATAAATTTAAAAAAAAAACCCTTTTCAGGACTGCCTTGTTTAGATTTTTTGCTTCTCTCTTCCTTACAGGGTGTATTTGGTGCTTAAAAGGGACAGAGAGGAAAAAGGAGGAGAGTGTTAAATAAAGCACAAAAATACTTAGATGACATGTTATCAAATATGTAAGAAGTTTATTAAAAATTTACTTCTTCTGAATTTTTAAACTTTATTTTCTTTAATCAAGGTGTGCCTATTGAATCTTGATCTTGCATTTAACACTGCAGCAAGAGCTATGCATGATTTGGTGAAAGTGGAGGCATGATACTTGACTTCATGGAGCTTACACACTCTTAGGAAAACAAGACCAACCACATGTCCACATGTGGTGACACAAAGGACAATTCAGGAGACTTTGAAATAAATTACTTAACTGAACGTGATCATGCATATCAACATAAATTAAAAATAACAATTTCATAGTTAAAGTAAATGCTAGATTGTAGTAAGATGAAGAATGTTTCTTGCAAGATACTATTTCATAACAATTGCAAAAAAGTTGCTCTTGACTACTTGACTCTGCTAAAGCCAAATTCTAACTCAATAAAGGTAGGCAATCCATCAGAATTATTTCCTAGAGTTTGCTCCATGGAACAGTAGTATCCTGAGATGTTTTGAGAAAAAGGATTCTGTTATCAAATTTGAGAAATGGTGCATACCTTGTCTCCTTCTTGGGCAATTATAGTAACATTTGCATGCTAAAGGTTCTGAGAAACCCAGCAGCAAAGAACTCATGTTAAAACTATACAATTCTGGCACAAAAACAGACACATAGATCAATGGAACAGAACAGAGAATCCAGAAATGGACCCTCAACTCTATGGTCAATAAATCTTTGACAAAGCAAGAAAGAGTATCCAGTGGAAAAAGTTTTTTCAACAAATAGTGCTGGGAAAATTGGACAGCCACATCCAGAAGAATGAAACTGGACCATTTCCTTACACCACACACAAAAATAGAGTCAAAATAGATGAAAGATCTCAATGTGAGACAGGAATCCATCAAAATCCTTGAGGAGAACACAGGCAACAACCTCTTCAACCACAAGCAACAACCTCTTCAACCTCGGCCACAGCAACTTCTTCCTAGAAACATCACTAAAGGCAAGGGAATCAAGGGGAAAAATAAACTTTTGAGACTTCATCAAGATCAAAAGCTTTTGCACAGCAAAGGAAACAGTCAGCAAAAGCAAAAGACAACTGACAGAATGGGAGAAGATATTTGCAAATGACATACCAGATAAAGGGCTAGTATCCAAAATCTGTAAAGAACTTATCAAACTCAACACTCAAAGAACAAATAATCCAATCAAGGAATGGGCAGAGGACATGAACAGACATTTCTCCAAAGAAGGCATCCAGATGGCCAACAGACACATGAAAAAGTGCTCCACATCACTCGGCATCAGGAAAATACAAATCAAAACTACAGTGAGACACCACCTCACGCCAGTCAGAATGGCTAAAATTAACAACACAGGAAACAACAAATGTTGGCGAGGATGCAGAAAAAGGGGAACCCTCTTACACTGTTGGTGAGAATGCAAGCTGGTACAGTTACTGTGGAAAACAGTATGCAGGTTCCTCAGGAAGTTAAAAATAGAGCTACCCTATGACCCAGCTATAGCACTACTAGGTATTTATCCAAGTGATACATATACAGTGATTCAAAGGGACATATGCACCTGATTGTTTATAGCAACAATGTCCACAATAGCCAAACTGTGGAGAGAGCTTAGATGTCCATCGACAGATTAATGGATAAAGAAGAGGGTGTGTGTGTGTATGTGTGTGTGTGTGTGTGTGTGTTTATGTGTGTAATGGAATATTACTCAGCCATCAGAAAGAGTGAAGTCTTCACATCTGCATGATGTGGATGGAAGTAGAGGGTATTATGGTAAGCAAAATAAGTCAATCAGAGAAAGAGAAATGCCATACCATTTCACTCATATGTGGAATTTAAGAAACAAAACAGGTGAACATAGGGGAAGGGAAGGAAAAATAAAATAAGAGGAAAACAGAAGGAGTAAACAATAAGAGACTCTTAACTATAGGAAACAAGGTTGCTGGAGGGGTCGTGGGTTGGGGGATGAGGTACTTGGGTGTTGGGCATTAAGTAGGGCACTTGAAGTAATGAGCACTGGGTGTTATATGCAACTGATGAATCACTAAAATCTACTTCTGAAATTAAATATAATATATGTGTTAATTAAGTTGAATTTAAATAAAAAAATTTAAAAACCTGTACAAGCCTACACATCCCAAACTTATAATTGCTGAACCCACTTTGGCAAATGGTATGTTAAAGGACACCCATGAGATGCTCAGGATTTGATGACTTGGAAAAGCAAAGTAAAATTAATTTGCACCTGGTCAGGGATTTATTTATCAACATTCTGAATAAAATCCAAGGCCCTAGTGACCTAGCCTCTGCACAGAATCATAGGAAATGAAAAAACAAATATGACTCCAGGTGCCTTATGGAATAGTATAGATATTTACTGTTGGAGTTTTATATAGCATAGCACGTAGAAGTCTTCCCAATGATTTTCTTTAAATATCTACATTTCCTAAATGTCCGTTTTCATCCAGTCATCAATATATCTCCCTTGCTCTGTTTTAATACATGTTTCTTCTACTATCTTTCTGCTCAACTCTGTTTGCTTCTTTCTTCATCTCCACTCTTTTTGGACCAACCTTCCAGCTGGTAGTGACTGCTAAGACTTGAGCCCACCACTAGCTATATTATTCCATTCTGAGGCAGTTGTGGAACCCAGAAGGCCCATTCCTCTTGTTTCTCTTGATCCCAGTGGGGGGATATAGGGGGAGTCCCTTGACAGTCCTCTTCTCACTTTTACTCTCAAAGTTTTTCTTAGGTTTTATAATCGAGCACTTTTAGTGATAAGCTCCCTGTTATCTATCAAAGACAACACTTCTAATTGGATTGAATGTCCCTGAAGGTATTTTAATTTTTTAAAGTGCTAACAGTTCTTTGTTATATCTGATTAAAGCCAATAGATATTCCTAAGGAACAGTGACAAAATTTTGCCAGATTCAGATCTATAAAATAGCTTCTACTCTGCATTTAAACTTAGGATTTCCCCCTTTCTACTTCAAAAAGTTGATAAATTAACCATAACAGTGCCTCATCACTCAAAACTACAAAAGTAGGAATCAATGAAGCTGAAAAGTTAAGATAAAACTATACATATAGTTGAGTGCTGGTGTAGGGGATAATGGTACCCCAGAATGGAAGAGGACCAGGTGCCATTGATGCAGAGAGATGAGGAAAACTCCATAACCCATTTCCTTTTCCATCCATGAACTTGGTCTTGGAAGGCAGTGCAAGCTCAATGACAGGGTGATATCAGGGCAGTATTCAAGTCCAATTGAAATGAAGAAAGGATAGCAAAGATGCCACATACCCCAGCCTCTGGGCATTTCTTCACCCTGGCCTTTCCTCCTATATCCTGAGAACTATATGGGGTGAAACATGCTTATTTGAGAGTTAGCTTATTAAATCTGATTTGACATAATGTATATAAAAATTAAGTGACTAAAATAGAAAACCCAGTAATAGAGATGAATTCCAAAGTGCATGCAACTGAAACACAACTGATTTCACTGCATTGACTTTGTATCCTGCCACATTGCTGAATTCCTGTATGAGTTCTAGCAATTTTGGGCTGCAGTTTTTTGGGTTTTCCACATAGAGTATCATGTCATCTGCAAAGAGTGAGAGTTTGACTTCTTCTTTGCCAATTTGAATGCCTTTTATTTCTTTTTATTGTCTGATTGGTGAGGCTAGGACCTCTGATGCTATGTTGAACAACAGTGGTGAGAGTGGGCATCCCTGTCATGTTCCTGATGTTAGGACTGTTGGATCCTATTAGCTAGGATCATGGTGAGTATTTTGGCATCTGTGTTCATCAGGGATATTTGTCTGTAATTTTGGTTTTTGGTGGTGTCTTTGTCTGGTTTTGGGATCAAGGTATTGCTAGCCTCACAGAGAGTGTTTGAAAGCTTTCCTTTTCTTTCTTTCTTTCTTTCTTTCTTTCTTTCTTTCTTTCTTTCTTTCTTTCTTTCTTTCTTTCTTTCTTTCTCTTTCTCTCTCTCTCTCTCCCTTTCTTTCTTTCTTTCCTTTTGAATCAGTTTCAGAGGTATAGGTATTATTTCTTCTTAAATGTTTGGTAGAATTCCCCTGGGGAACCGTCTGGTCCTGGGCTCTTGTTTGTTGGGAGAATTTTGATGACTGCTTTAATTTCCTTGCTGGTTATGGGTCTGTTCAGGTTTTCTATTTCTTTCTGTTTCAGTTTTGGTTGTTTATATTCTCTAGGAATGCATCCATTTCTTCCTGATTGTCAAATTTGCTGGCATATAGTTGTTCATAATACGTTCTTATAATTGTTTGTATTTCTTTGGTGTTGGTTGTGATCTCTCCTCTTTCATTCATGATTTTATTAATTTGGATCTTCTCTTTTCTTTTTGATAAGTCTGGTCAGGACTTTATCCATCTTATTAATTCTTTCAAAGGGCCAGTTCCTAGTTTTGTTGAGCTGTTCTACTGTTCTTTTGGTTTCTATTTCATTGATTTGTGTTCTGATCTTTATTATTTTTCTTTTCTTGTTGGGTTTAGGCTTTATTTGCTGACCTTTCTCCAGTTCCTTTAGTTGTAGGGTTAGGTTGTGAATTTGAGACCTTTCTAATTTCTTGAAAAAGGCTTGTATTGCTATTTACATTCCTCTTAGGACTGCCTTTGCTGCATCCCGAAGATTTTGAACATTGTATTTTCATTTTCATTTGTTTCCATGAACTCGTTTAATTTTTCTTTGATTTCCTGGTTGACCCATTCATTCTTGAGCTCTTTAGCCTCCAGGTACTTGAGTTCTTTCCAAATTTCCTCTTGAGCTTGAGTTCAAATTTCAAAGCATTGTGGTCTAAAAATATGCAGGGAATGATCCCAATCTTTTGGCACCAGTTGAGACCTGATTTGTGACCCAGGATGTGATCTATTCTGGAGACTGTTCCATGTGCACTAGAGAGGAATGTGTATTCTGTTGCTTTGGGATGGAATTTTCTAAATATATCTGTGCTGTCCATCTCACCCAGATGTGATGCCTTCTGAAAAATGTTCCATGTGCACATGAAAAGAATGTGTATTTGTTGCTTTAGGATGGAATGCTCTGTCCATATCTGTGAAGTCCAACTAGTCCAATGTGTCATTCAAAGCCCTTGTTTCCTTGTTGGTCTTTTTAAAATTTTTTAAATATTTTTATTTTTTATTATGTACAATTAGTCAACATACAGTACATCATTAGTTTTTGATGTAGTATTCAATGATTCATTAGTTATGCATAACACCCAGTGCTTATCACAACATGTGCCCTCCTTAATATCCATCATCCAGTTACTCTATTCCCCCACCCCTTCCCTTTTATGAACCTCAGTTTGATTCCTGGAGTCCAGAGTCTCTCATACTTTGTCTCCCTCTCTGATTTCCTCCCATTCATTTTTCCCTCCCTTCCCCTATGGTTCTCTGCACTATTCCTTATATTCAACATATGAGGGGAACCATATGATAATTGTCTTTCTCTGCTTGACCTATTTATGACTTAATCTTTGACAATGCAGGAAAGAATATCCAATGGAAAAAAGACAGTCTTTCCAATAAATTTTGCTGGTAAAATTGGACAGCCACATGCAGAAGAATGAAACCAGACCATTCTCTTATATCTTATTGATCTTCTGCTTAGATGATCTGTCTGTTGCAGTGAGTAGGGTGTTGAAGTCCCCTAGTATTACTGTATTATTATCAATGTATTTCTTTAATTTCTTAAGGTTTCTGCTTTGATTTTCTCAAATATACCTTCTGTCCTTCTCTCTCTTCTTCCTCCCAATAATTCCAATACTGTTTTGCTTTATGGTATGGATGATTTCTCAAGGCCTTCCCTCATGGTCAGTTATTTATTTTTCTTCTTTTCCTTAGCTTCCTTCCTTTCCATCATCTTGTCTTCTATGCCACTGACTCTTCTGCCTCATTTACCATAGCTGTTAGAACATCTATTTTAGACTGCCTCTCAGTTAAAGCATTTTTAACTTTGGCCTGATTAGATTTAATTTCTGCACTAAGAGATTTCTATAGTGTCTTTTATGCTTTTTTTCAAGTCCAGCTAGTAACTTTATAATCATAATCCTGAATTCCAGTTCTGACCATTTTACTTATATCCATATGGATTAGATCTGTGGCAGGGAGATCTTGTTCTCTTTTGTTGTGATTTCCTCCTTCTAGTCATTTTCCCCAGAGAAGAATGGGCAAACAAGAGAACAAAGTAAAAAATAACAACCATGACTGAAGCACAATACATATTAGGCAAATTCGAAGAGGTCAGAACCAAAAAAGAAAATTAAAGGGTTGGGGGGAGAGAGAATCCAGGTGTACAAAACCAGGTGATCCACTTGGTCATGGTGTACTTTGGTCTGTTTGTTGGAAGACACTGAATCCTGAAACTCTAAAGAAAGCAAAACTGATTTATATACTAAAATAAAATTGAATGCAGTAATGGAAGCCAAAGAAGAATATATCTATAAAATGTAAATGTAAAAATGAAAGTTAAAAAAGACTTAAAAAGAAAGAGTTGACAAAATTAGAATAATTGAAAGGAAAAAAAGAAAAAAGAGAGAAGGAAAATTTTAAACTGAAATAAAAGAATCATGAGAAAAATTCTATTTTCCTCTAGCACTGGAGGTCTGCAGTTCTGTGTGCTCAGTAAGCTTGGTATTTGCCTTCTGTTCCAGATGATCTTCTGGGGAAGGGGCTGCTGCACTGATTCTCAGGAGTCTTTGCCTGGGCATAGTTGTCCCTTTGGCAGTGGGCTGGGCTCAGTGTAAGCTACTTCTGGTTGCTCTATGTGGCTTTTGTTCCCTTAAGGTGTTCAGCACTGCTTTAGAGTATGAAAATAAAAATGACTGCACCCTTATCTCCAGCCCTGGAGCTGAAAGATCATGGCCCCCTCTCTTAGATAAACCCTCAGAGAAAAGCCGTTTTCACTTTTGTGTGCACTGAACCCTGTAAACTCCAGCCATATGTGCCCACACAGATCCTCCCAGGGGAAGGCAGAGGGCCCATGAGTTCCTGCCCTTTGCTGGGCCCTTGCATGGAGAGCAGTCACCTAATCACACCATAGTTCCCAGTTGTTGGCAAACTGAGCTGAGAGCCCCTTCCCAGGCTCACTGAGGGTGGCTAGTTTCCCTGCTTCAATGCTTGGGAACTCTGCTGGCTCAGGCACTGCCTCTTTTTTTTTTTCTGTGGCCATGGGGATCCTGGGACCACACTGTCCCACCTAGGATTCTGCCTTGTTTTACCACTTGAGGACCTTTCAGGCAGGGGTGTCTCTCATTGGAGCAGGTTTCTAAGGGTTCTGATTTTGCCTTCCAGGGGTATATAACTTTCTGGTAACCAGCTTATGGAAGCTCACTGTACCTGCTGTTTATCTTCCAATATATCCCTTCAGATTCACATCTCCACACTTCTACCCTTCCAGAAAGTTGTCACTTTTCTACTTGTAGAATTCCAGTAATTATTTTCTTACATCTCAGGTTGAATTCAAATGATTTGATAGTTATCTAGTTAAATTCAAGTTGAGGGAAATTGGAGGGGGAGATGAACCATGAGAGACTATGGACTCTGAAAAACAATCTGAGGGTTTTGAAGGGGCGCGGGGGTGGGAAGCTGGGCCAGCCTGGTGGTGGGTATTGTGGAGGGCATGTATTGCATGGAGCATTGGGTGTGGTGCATAAACAATGAATTCTAGTACACTGAAAAGTAATTTAAAAAAATTAAAAATTAAAAAAAAAGGGACCAGATGAAATGAGGTTCCCTACTCTTCCACCATCTTGCCTTTCTCTTCTATATGACCTTTCATGACAACAGTTTTAAGCAGCTCTTGAAATTCAAAAATTTCTTGGTCTTTGAGACCAAGGAGAAATTTTAAAAAACAGCAACAACAAAAAAAGCCAAGTGGAATATGGAGTATATATGTGTCATGAAGTATTATAGAATACTTAACTGGGGCTTTAATCTCTAAGATTTTGTGAAACCTATTTTAGAGAAAATTGAAGTTGGAAATGATATCAGATGCTTTTTTTCCCTTTAGGTTCAGGTCACTTCCTTGTGTGTATTAAATAAATAGCCTCTCTTCACACAGGGCTGTTTGCTGTCACACTTCTTCTAAAACTTCTTTTAATAGGCCAAGGAAGGATGCCAGTGATGACAAAGTAGGAAGAATGACCTTTTCTTCTAATTGGCATTACACCATGGAAAAGATTTATTAAGATACTTAAGAGATTCACTGACAATTAAAAAAACAACAACAACAATGTGAGGGATTTTGTCCCAGAAGAAAATCTTACGAGTTGTCTTTTTTTGTTTAAAGTTGAATGGTTGCACATTTTTTTCTTAAGTGTCAAGGTAATACACACCATTAAGGAGAGTACTAAGTACTTCATGTATTAACTCTGCTCTTCTTCTCATAGAATCCTAACTTTTAGTATATCACTAAGGTACTTTGCTAAAATACTCTTTTGTAGTCAGATGTGATGAAATGAATAAAATCTGACCTATGATATATACATAGAATTTCTGGTAAGTCACCTGAAAAGTGCTTAAGTGCTTTTTTTCCTCCCTCTGTCCTGTTATAGGGAACATGGGCATATTGCTTAAATATCCAACCCCACATTGGATAATGAGAATGAGAGCAACTGCTTAAGGATGGCAAAGAAGCTAAGAGGCGCCTGAGTCTCTGAGGATTATTCAGGTACTGTGTCAGTGTGGGACTGTCGATTCTGATCTAGTTTGATGTGAAAGAGAAATAACTATCTCATTCTTTTGAGTCATGTTTTATAATCTTTCTTATACACAGGCAAAGTTAATCATGACATACAAATATTAAGATTATTTTTTATGTTTAATACAAAAAATACAGAATTTCCTTAGAGTAGTTTTTGTGTTTATTTAAGGAAAGTTCATGGCAGAAAGATATCTTCAACTTCTAAAAAGTAAGTTAAAGAAATCCATATAAAGAAAATGAATCTCGACTTCTACCTGACATCTGAGACAAAATTCAATTTTATGTGAGTTAAAGGCCTAAACATGAAAGCTTGCTATTGGGTTTTAGGAGAAAACAGAGGAGAATATCTTTGTGACTTGAGAGCAGGCAGACTTTTCTTAGGACAAAGAAAATAGTAACTGTAAAAAGAAAAGTTGGTTCAAATTATGTTATCAAAAATTTAAAACTTAGGCTCATCAACAGTAATCACTATAAAAGGAT
>PISX010036311.1:0-12023 GCA_004024625.1 Mellivora capensis | reverse complement strand
CAAACCATAAGTGACTCTTAATCTCACAAAACAAACTGAGGGTTGCTGGGGGGATGGGGTCGGGAAAGGGGGGTGGGGTAATGGACATTGGGGAGGGTATGTGCTATGGTTAGTGCTGTGAAGTGTGTAAACCTGGCGATTCACAGACATGTACCCCTGGGGATAAAAATATGTTTATAAAAAATAAAAATTAAAAAAATAAATTTTAAATTAAAAAAAAAAAAAGAAATACCATCACTCCTCTCTCCCCTCCAAACTTCAACCAATGTGTCTTATTGAATCAAGAACAAGAAAAGCCAGAGAAAAGGGGATTCTGGAAAAACTGTTACTCTGAAAAGAGAACAAAGTAAGAGAAGGACAGGTAATACATTGAAGAGTATATGGATGGTGTTTTGGCACACTCTGTAATCCACCCTATAGAAGGGATGCACACTCATTAGTATAACAATTCCATTTGACTTTGACATTATCCTGTCAATGCTTTCCCTTTGCACAGCTATTAAATGCTTTGGGTGGTCTTATCTCCCACTTGTTTCCATTTGCAAATTATACTCCAGAACTCTTCACACTTGATTTTGTAATATTTTGCAACCATAACATACGCTGCTTACATCCTCAGCTGGGCAGGATTCTCAAGACAAAAGACTATTTAACTTGAAGTCTCATAACAAATAACTCATCCTCTATGTTTAGTCTATAAGTCAACACATACCCATCATGTAAAGACACAAGGGCACCAGTAAAAAAAAACATCTTGTCGGTTGTCATACAATATGATCAATTTGTCCTACAATAAAACTGACCACCCTCACAGGTAGCAACTGCCAGTTTCAACTCTCTATCTCTAGCAGGTAATAGTACATGTGACATGTGTTAGAAACTCAATACATACATGGGGAAAGAAGGAATAAATAATCAAGCCAAAAATGAATGAACTGAAAGTCTACATGCTACATTTTTCAAAATCTGATAACTTTCTTTTCTCCAACTCCAGGATACATTTTATAATTATAGTACAATATATGAACTCTTCCTGATTGATATCGTAAGAAGAAAAAAATTGTAAGAGTGCATCACCAGGCTATCAATAGAGTGATGATTCCCCATGCTAACATGCAATACCGTCATCTCACAACTCTTGGCCTTTTGACTACAATAGGTTATTGAGTAGTAACTGAACATGGTGGCCATCATGGTGGTCAATGTTTGCATTGTATTCCCATGAAAATCAATAAGCCATGGAATGGTGGGTGGCATATATTCATGTTTATGTCCCTACTTATTTATGCCAACATACCATGTAGAATCCCATTTTTTTATTAAATATTTCTTTAAAAAAATTAGGCTTAAGCAAACATTAGGAAGAAACTGAGTTGACATTTAAGTCAATCACCTCATTAGCAACCAGTTTTTATAATAACATGATATGTATAGGAAAAGAACTTACAAGTTGTTAGACTCAACATCAAATCTAATTGTCTGGAGGTCTTTGCCATCTGATAAAACTTCCCCTCAGGTGATAAGCTGCTGTTTTGCACTGGAAAATATCAAAGAAAATAATACTCATTGTTGGTTTCTGTATGTGTTTGGATGCTCCTCCTACCCCCCCTTCCTCCTTCTGCCAGGCTAAACTTTATTTAAAAAAAAAGAAGAAAAAAATCCTGGTAACACTGAAAGCAAAATTCTTTATAAGAATATATAACCCAAGATAGTTTTTCTTTTCTTTTTTTAAAGGTTTTACTTCATTATTTGACAGAGAGAGAGTGAGAGCACAAGCCTGGAGACAGAGGGAGACGGAGAAGCAGGCTCTCTACTGAGCAGGGAGCCCAATGCCGGGCTTGATCCCAGGACCCTGGGATCATGACCTGAGCCAAAGGCAGATGTTTAACCAGCTGAGCCCACCCAGGCACCCCCTAAGATAGATTTTGATATGTTTGTAATTAAAATTCAGAAACTTCACTTTAGTAAATGCTTAAAAATATTGCACATAGTTTGTTAATTGTTTCTCCTTGGTTTTCTAATATCATTGCAAATGGAAATTCAAATCCAGTATGTAATATGTCCATTAGGCTGCATTTTATTCCCTTTATCTAAGTTATTTGGAAAAACATGGTCTTAGTCACATCAGGCCACTATAAGGAGAAGACCATAGACTGGGTGGCTTGCAACATAAATTTATTTCTCACTGTTTCAGAGGCTGGAAGTCCACAATCAAGACAATGGCAGATTTAATGTCTGTGAGGGCTTCCTCATTGAAGGACACCTTCTTTCTGTGCCCTCACGTGGCAGAAGAGGTGAGGGTGATTTCTTCGGCCTCTTCTACAAAGGCACAAACCTCACTCATTAAGGGTGCACCCTCATGACCTAGTTATTTCCCAAAGGCCCCACCTCCTAATAACATCAGCTTAGGGGTTAACATTTCAACACATAAACTTGGAGGAAGAGAGCATATGCAATCTACAGCAGAGATATTTACTTCCCTCCCACACCCCCTTTTTTTCAGAAGACAAAAAGAAATACTGGACAGAATGATAGCAATGTGAGGTCTCTTTGCTTTCTCTTGTCTCATTCTTTTATTGCTTTTAGAATCAAAGATGTACTAAAAATATGAAACTGTATTACAGGCACAAGGGAATAAGTTGACTATAGACTAAAAAATGTTGGAATGTTATCTGAAGGAAGAATTGTCGATGAAGGAGGAGAGGTCATTAGCTTACTGTTCTTTATTTCTTGTGTCTCTTTCCTTTTATTTTTTTTTTTAAGTTTTACTTCTCATCAGTGAAGCATATGTTATCAAGACCAATGACAGCTTTGCACAGAGGTGGGAAGGGGAAATGCATGGACTATAATATAGGGGTGGGTGTGTGTGTGTGTGCGTGCACGTGTGTTGTTTTGAAGTGTGAAGCTCTGGCTAGACACCAGTCAGTTACCCTTATTGAGCAGCAGAGTAAGTCAACATCCCCTACTAGTTCCCTTACTGGGCTCTCCTCCTCCAGGGCTCATACCCATGGGCTCTGGATATCAGATAACCAGGGACAGCATCTATGCCCCAGAGCCTGCTGCAGTTATTCAAATTAGCTATTCTTAATTAAACCTGATTGTCCTGCCTTGCCTTTCCTGCCCAAAGAAACTATAATAAAGGCTTACCCACAGTTCATCTCTCTCCTTCTACCCCTTAACTAACCCAAGTCCTTCCCTTGAGGGGTAATGCAGGGCACTCTGTATTCTCTCCAAGAGATTGCAAGCATAACAGAACCGCAAAACTTTTTGGTTTCTCTCTCTCAATCTGTGTCTGGTCTCTCCATACCTCACCCAAGGTAATACAGTTAAAACAGGAAACCAGAACTTTTGCTTATATAAAAAGGCCTTTTTTACTGGGAAGAGGGACACATCAAGTTAGCAGAACTTAAATCTTTGAAACATCTAATTCTTTTGGTTCAAATTCCATGGTCACCTAGCAATTGGCAGTTCATTCCATTCCTTTTGTCTAGTCACTCATTTTAAGTGACTATTTATTCAATGACTGGCAAATGCCAATCACAGAGCCTGGCACATAAACGAGGAAGGAATGACACCCACAAGATGGTGGGCTCCATGATGACAGACTCTGTGTAATAGCTTAGCTGGTTAATAAAACAGAGAATCTAAAATTTATATGCTGTTTTTCTGGTCCATAGGGGAGTAAGGGTTTTCACTGTAAATCAAGGAACTAGAATTCTGGTAAATACATCCTTTTTTGAATGAGAAATGACCCATCTCAATGTGCAGTCATCCAAAATATATTTCCTAAGTGACACAAGCTGATTTTGGAGGAAGGTAGGTATGAAGATAGATAGAGAGAGAGAAATGAAGAGAAATGAAGCAATTTCTATACTAATGGAGCATGAAGTATATTCTGTTTCCTATTCTTTGATGAGGAGGGTAAAAAGTGGAAAGATACCAATATGCTGAATGAGGCATGAACCAGACTTTTTTTTTTTTTCCTTTTTTTGCTGGAGTTTGGTGGGGAGGGCAATATTTACATTTGCCCAAAATCCAAAGTTAAAATACTCACTACCAAAATAATAGTTATATTCTATAGATCATCATAAAGAAACATAACATCTGAAGTGTAATTTTACCACCTGTGTATCAGATGCAAAAAAAAAAAAAAAAAGCCAAATAATTTACTTCCTCAAATTTTTTTTACAGAGTGGTAACAAATGTCCTCCACTTTGTGTCGACTGAATGATATGACCCAGTCTCCATCTTTAGATCAGTAGAGTCCATCTAGGTCTAAAGGCAAAAAAAATAATGTGATTAAGGGCATAGTTTCTTCTCAAAGACCAAATTGAAGTAATAATTAAAACCTTGTAACTTTAAGGAGGATAACAAGTCTTGAAAAATATAGAGCATTATCTCCTGGGCTAGCAAGAAATAATTCACCTAATTTCTTCCCCATTAAGTCTAACTGATTCTATTACTTAACAGCCTTAGGAAGATGAGGGGGTATGAGAGGAGCTAGAAAGTGTTATTTTGCATTTTTCTTTTGTAAACATTTTGTAGATTAAGGTAGTTCTTAAGGCAGTGGAGTATTAGGTGATTCTGACTCACTCAGATAACTAGAAAAGTTGAATTTTAAAAAGTTTGAAGACATTAGAATACCAGTCAGAAAAGTGAGGCATTAAGGGATCATCCTCCAAGTCGGAGAGAAATCCAGGAGAGCAAGTCCTGCCTATGGTACAGCATTTTCAGTGAGGCACTAATGATTCCTTCAGTGGAAGGGCAGAGCTGAGCTGAGCTTCTAATGGTTTCACGTGGCTACAGAGAAAGAATTCTGGGCTTCTGAAGAAGACAGGACCTGGTAGTCTCACCACGATCTCGATCAGAATCCCAAATCAGTGCTAGGACAATAAGGAATTACGTGCTTTTGGAAACATGTGAAAACCAGTTTTGAATTGCCTAAAATATTATTTGGATGAAGATAACATGGCATTACTGGAGCCCGTAGTCCTGTTTCTACCCAGAAAAATACACCAATTCTCTCTAGGAAAAAGATATTTTTATCCGCAGTTGTCAAGCTACTTCTGTAATATTGGCATATACAAGGCTCAAATTTAAATTAGGCAAACATAGATGAGAAAACTAAGTAACATGACAGAATACAAGAACCACAAAAATGAACAACTAAAACTTAATAGAAACAGAAATTTAGGGGATAAAGAGAGATGCAACAGCAGATAAGACTCAGCTAAAGAGAAAATTAGTGAATTTAGAGGAAAATTGGCAAAACTATGCAGAGTGAGAGATATGACATATAGTTTTTGGGGAACCTGGTGGCACAGTCAGTTAGGTGCCCAGCTCTTGATTTCGGCTCAGGCTGTGGCTCCGTGCTTGCTCTCTCTTCCTCTCCCTTTGCCCCTCCAGCTTGTGTGCCCTCTCTCTCTCAAATCGATAAATCTTAAAAAAAAAAAGGAAGAAAACATATAGTTTCATTAATAATTAAAGCTAAATATATGCACACCCTATATTGTGCCAGGGAGTCTACACTTCTTATGTACATTACAAAGGTGTGTATATATGTTTACATTAAGTTATGCACAAGAATTATACATACAATTATATTAGTAGTATTGGTAACAGCCAAAAATCTAGACACAAGTCGCTGTGAACAGTAGTCTGGACCAGTAAAATGTGGTCTATTTACACAATGGAAGAGCATACGAAATAAAAATAAACAGACAATGGATATACACACCATTCTGGATAAATGTCACAAACCTATCTATGAACAAATTAACCAGAGACAAAAGATACCATACTATGTGGTTCTACTTAGATAACTTCAGAGTCAGGAGAAACTATTCTATATTTTAGATAGTAGAAGAGCGGTTAGTTTGGGGAAGAGCTGGAGGAGTGATTTAGAGAGGCACACCTGGGATTCCTGGGTGCTCATCAGGGGCATATTATCAATTTGTGAAACAGTACTGAGCTAACACTCATGACATGTGCGCTGTTCTGTAAGTATGTTTTGTATAGGTATTTTACTTACAAAAAAGGAAAATGCAAAGTGCAAAATAGGAAAGATTTTTTTTAAAGATTTTATTTATTTATTTGACAGATAGAGATCACAAGTAGGCAGAAAAGCAGGCACAGAGAGAGAGGAGGAAGCAGGCTCCCCGCTGAGCAGACAGCCAGATGCGGGTCTCGATGCCAGGACCCTGGGATCATGACCTGAGCTGAAGGCAGAGGCTTAACCCACTGAGCCACCCAGGCACCCCAAGAAAGGTGTTCTTAAAGAAGATCTAAAATAATAAAGTTTCTACTAGATAAATGGATAAACAAGCTCTAAGACCTTGAGATAAGTAAAGTTTTCTTCTTAAAAGAACCCATGAAAAGAATCAGTCATAAGGTAAAATATGTATAAATTGGACTATCTTAAAATTAACAATGTCTATTCATTCAGAGTACATTAGGAAATGAAAAGACAAACCACAGAGTGGGAAAAGGTTTGTAACAAATAAAATAAAAAAAAAGAGCTCTCTTTCTTTTTTTTCCCATTTTTTAAAATTTCTTTTCAGTGTAACAGAATTCATAGTTTTTGCACCGCACCCAGTGCTCCATGCAATGTGTGCCCTCCATAATACCCACCACCTGGTTCCTCCAACCTCCCACCCCCCGCCCCTTCAAAACCCTACTCTCTTTCATTATATATAAAGAACTTGTACAAAGTTATATCAGCCTAAGTTAAACATCAGGATAGAGATTTGAATGGGTCTTCATCAGAGAGCTTTATTACTTCACGTCTAAAAACTACCTACAATTCATTGTATACTTGTATGGGAGGGAGTATATGTGTTTTTGCATAGTACAAGGTAAGCAGTAATCAAATTCCATCTTATTTCCACTTTGAATAATGATTTAATCCAACAACAATTATCAAATATATCATCATTTTCCCAATGTCTTGCAAAGTAATCTTTGTCATGAAAAAGTTCCCAAGTATGCTGGTTTACTTATTTCTGTCCATTCGATCCCTTAATTAATTACAGTATGTATTGCATAAATATTTGCTAAATTTATAAACTAAAAAAAAATCTAGTTAAAGTATAGGTAAATAAATACAGAGATTACCAGATATCTTAATAACCCATCTCTCAAGCGGCTATCTCTTTGAGAGATAGAGATCCTATTGCCTTTTATCTAGGAAAGAGTTTTGTACCAGAAAACTTTTCTTGCCAACTTCTTCTGCTATAATGTGAATTCACTCTAGCATCCTGGTCATGCACTCTCTGCAAGGTATAGGTCCAGAGAGGATGGCATGAAATTTAAGTCCCTTTTATCACTCTGATGTTTACCATCTTAACAGAGACCTTTGTTGTTGTTTAAATACACTGCCACTCTGATGCCCAGAACTTTAAATGACTTCCACCTTGGGCACCTGGGTGGCTCAGCCAGTTAAACTTTTGCCTTTGGCTCAGGTCATGACCCCAGGGTCCTGGGATCAAGTCCCACCTTGGGCTCCTTGCTCGGTAGGGAGTCTGCTTCTCCCTCTGCCTCTGCTGCTCCTCCTGCTTGTGCTCTCTCAAATTAAATAAACAAAATCTTCAAAAAAAAAAAAAAAGACTTCTGCCTTGAGGCTGGAACCCAATATCAGCTCCACTGGAAAGCAGAATTAGCCTTCCTTAATCAGGGCCAGAGATCCATGATGGTGCCTGACTGTGATTTTAAGTAACTGAGCACTGGGGTGGGTTT
Organism: Mellivora capensis; assembly: GCA_004024625.1. Taxonomy (NCBI): domain Eukaryota; kingdom Metazoa; phylum Chordata; class Mammalia; order Carnivora; family Mustelidae; genus Mellivora; species Mellivora capensis. Next base: position 4,289 of record PISX010036311.1, on the reverse strand, counting down.
TTAGGCAGCAATACATTAGCTGACCAACACACAAATTGATTGGTATAAGTTTTGTGAATCTACATAATAATGTGTACATCCCTCACAGGGCTTCCAAATCAGTGATCTCATTATAATGCACCAATTTCTCTTTGATACATGATATTAACTGATTTCCTAGATAAAGAAACAGAGTCTCAGATATTTGGCTAAGAACACTATTATGTGACAGAGCCAGGAGATAAAAGCCATGTTGTCTGACTCCTAGATTATTGCAATTTCCCATTCCACTGTGCTGCTTTTTCAGGAATTAAGATGAAGGGACAGGAGGAATAACAAAAGAAAAAGAAAAAGATCATATAATCTATAATCTATTTATTTCATAATAGATTGCTTGAATATCCCTAAATTTCTGAGATTTACCAACAGCACCTAAAGACTTAACTTTATTATTATTGTTTGCCTTTCTTTCTTTCTTTACTTTTTTTTTTTTTTTACTTTTTTCTGCTCTCCATGTTGCTGTCTGTGACAAAAGCCCATGAAGAATTGAGTTAGGAAATAAGGATTGGAGGGGAATGCAGAGAGAAGAAAACAACAGAGTAGCTAGCTAATCCATAAACTGAAACAATCAACCCTTAATTGAATGCACATGTGTAAACTGAGATGTTTTCCCTAATAGTGAGGCAGTAGGCAATGATTAATGACTGGAAGAAATCAGTAAAGAATTCTTCCTGAGGTCTACATCGTGCCTTGAATATAAAAATCTGCTGGAACAGGTGACATGTCGCCAAGGGTTCTGAGGAGCAGACAGAAGAAATTGCAGATCTGTCAACAATTTATTTCCAAAGACAGAGAGAAATGGTGACGTAGCAATGTCACACAATAATACAGAAAGCTTTTTTATTTTTAATTTTTCCTTCTGTCTGAAGAACAGTGAGACAGACTATAGTTTTATTATCTGAGCTACAGGGAGAGACAAAATGCAATAATTAAGAAATCCAAAGACTGTCATAAAAGACAATATGAAGCAGGAAGTTGAACAATTACTTAAAGTGCTCAAAAAGCTCAGCTCAGAACTTCACTGTTCTAAGTATTTTGGGGAAATGAGGACTTATCTCAGGAAGGAGGAAATATTAAATCCCTAGAAAAATAAACATGATTGCATAAGAATACTTATTTAGTCATCCATCAAATATATATTGAAACCCTACAAAGCCTTCAAATATAAATTTTCTAAGAGAAGAAACATGAAGAAACTGTTCACTGGTCCATCTCTGCCAACTAGAAAAGAGTCTATTACATAGATGATGCTTTAAAAAATGCCTAATCAGAGAATGAATAAAGGAATGGCACTGCCCTCGGGGCATTTACAAAGGAGTAAGACAGAAGGTTGCTGTATTTCTAGATTTTTCTTGGGATGTATATAATTATACAGGAGAGGTGCATGCACGTATACCTCATGCCTACCTACACATCAGAATCACCTGAAGAACTTTGGAAATAATACCAAAGCCTCCTCTTCTGCCCTCATGAATCTGATTTAATGTGGCTGCATGGGGCCTGGACACTGGTATTTAAGAATGCTCATGTGCAGCGAGGGGTGAGAAATACACATCTATGTCAGAAGAACTGAACTCATCAAGAAGTTCTGAGAGAAGAGGAAGGGTTAACAAGGCAAATACAGCATACGTAGGGTAGAATCCCAGGCATAGAGACAAGCATGTACAAAACCCTGAGGCTAGGGGAAACCTGGTAGTATGAGCAGACATCAAGGATGGCTTGGACACAGAGGGAAGAGGCATGGGATGAAGTTGGGGATAAGGTAGCTGGGTGCCAGGACACACACATTTTGTCTATGTCTTTAAAACCTTCAGTGTCTTCTTGTTATTAGGATAAGGAAGGTAGGGGGTTGCTGAGAGGGATTTTGACATTCTGAGTCTTCACTTTGTCAGCAGGTTTAAAAATAGAAGAGAGGTAAATATTTATGGAAAGAACAGTTAGAAGACCATTGCAGTTCTTTGTACAAGAGCTAACAGTAGCTTGGACTAGACAGAAGGTACAGTGAGCAGTCCTGCCTGGTATGAGTCCCAGGTAACTGGTATTCTAGGTTCTAACTGCTCTGTCCCCCACCAACTGTACTCTTTCCCACTGAGACTTCAGCCTTCTTCAAGGACTTGTGCCTACCTCCTTCCCCCTAAGATCTCCAAAGAGAGGGCCACATCACTGGTTCAAAGCTGTGCCAAAGTGCCACTGTTAGTTGTAGATGGATGGATAATATCATGTAAGTTGGGGTGATCACATAGTTGTGCATTAGCTCCTTAAGGTGTGGGTTACAGGTTGGAGTACAACAAAAGTAGGTTAGGCTTTTCAATAAGGGTCAGACTTGTGGCCAGTATGTTCCATATACAATTTTGTTGGTGTCCCTGCACATACAGTAAGGGCAGATCTGGCAGTGAGAGGGAAATAATAGACAAGTGTGGACATAATAGACACAATGTGTGGAAAGGCCACAATACACAGCTGCATCCTCTGAAATAATCATATTTAAAAAAAACTCAGGATTTGCAAATTCCAAGCTATTTTCTTACTCATATTTTCCCCAATTATTTTCATAACAGTTCAATGAGCTAGTCAAAACAGGTATGATTTCCTCCATTTGCAAATGAAGAAGTAGACACTTCTCTAGATTATGGATTGGCAAGATACTTTTTTTCTGTAAAGGGCAAGACAGTAAATCTGTTTGGGTTTGCAGGCTATATGCTCTCTGTCATGTCTGCCACTGTAGCTACTCATTTCTGACACTGTAGTTCAAAAGTAACTATACACAATATGTAAACCAATGGGCGTATCTGGTTTCAATAAAACATTATTTTTAAAGAGGCAGCTGGCCAGATCTGGCTCACTTGTGAGTTTGCAGAATCCTAATGAAGGTGGTTATTATTTCTCTGCAAATAAACAATGTACATGGGTCTAGAAGTCAGATGCTTTGGTTTCTGGTTCTGTTCTGGCTACTTCAAAGCACTTAAATGCTATGTCCAAGGAATAGAGAAATCACCTTTTTTGAACTTATTTTACAGATGAGAAAACTGAGGACCGGAGTGGTCAAGTGGTCAAGTGGTCAAGTGACTTGGTCCCTGAGCTCTTTTGAGCCAGAACCATGAATAGCATTTACTTACTTACTTATTTATTTATTTAAAGATTTTATTATTTATTTGACAGAGCAAGAGAGCACAAACAGGGAGAATGGAAGAGGGAGAGGGAGAAGCAGACTCCCTGCTGAGCAGGGAGCCCAATGGAGGGCTTGATCCCAGGACCCCAGGATCATGACCTGAGTGGAAAGCAGATGCTTAACCAACTGAGCCACCCAGGCACTCCCAGAACTAGCATGCAGAGTCTTTAATCTTGTCTTGTGCTCTGCCAACCTACCACAAAATAAGCCACCCCATGAAATAGATCTTAGCCAACCCTGGACTTCCTGTTCTGTTGTTCTGTTCTCTTTTTATGTCTCCTTAGAGGAGGCTGTGCCAGAAACTGAAGAATATAATAGCAAAATAACAACAGATTGGACAAAATTGGGAAGGACTTCTTTGGTATCCTCCAAATTCCCAAAGTGGTTAATTCCAGCTCTGAAATCCCAAATTCTGCCTATACTTAAAAAATATTCTTTTAAACTAAATCACTCAGAAATATCACCTCAGATTTTTATTTCACTTAATGGTTGCATTTTATGCCAACCTAGGTTTTTTTCTTGTGGTTGTATTTGCTATGGCTACTGTTGTGTTTGTGCAAGTTTGTGTATGCTCTGATTAAGTGAGACAGAAACTTCTGCAACCTCCTTGAAGCTGCAAACCACTTGATCCAAACTCAGGACAGAGCTACATTCTAGAAAACACAGTCAGGAAGGCAGAAATGATTCCAAGTTAGCCCAAGGGTTTTACTTCCATGTCTTGAACATGATGTAGGGGATCTTCTTCAATATCATTTTCCCCTCATCACTTTCCACAGCAGTTCATGTGTCTATGTCCCTTCTCTAGCTGTCACATTTCTTCTCTTCCTGCTTCTTCCCTGTCCCCAGAGTCTACATCAAAATGCCAACAAGAAACACTGGCAAGGGGGAGACAAGATGGCGGGGAACTAGGAGGATGCTCTGGTTCAACCTGTCCCCTAAAGTGAGCTGATTACCTACCAAGGAACTCCGATCACTCATGAAATCAGCCTGAGATCAAAATTCTACTCGTCAGGATCTCTACGGGGGCAGAAGACGCCAGTGGGCAGGTAAAGCCGAGCGGGAACACCAGACTGGTATCGGA
>PISX010036310.1:0-12081 GCA_004024625.1 Mellivora capensis | reverse complement strand
AAGTACCGTAACTGAACTTGGTCATTATCCTACTGAGTCTTGATTGATGGTCATTTGGGTTTTAATCGCATCAGAAAGAATTTTATAATAGCATCGTGTGGCTGTTCATCCGTAAGAGAAACCAGTCAGGAACCTCAGCTCTTAATCACTTACCCTGGTTGCAACTTTTATTTTAGCCTACAAGGGGGGAGAAAATCCGCGTGATTCCTTGGCCTCTGTCTTAAATTGTAAAAGGAAAAGAATTGTCATTTAAAAAATAAGTCCTCGAGGGTAAATTTGACCCTTAGGCTTTTTGAAAACATGGCCCATTGATGCGGATTAGAACTGGCTGTGACTGGGCGGCCAGCAGGGAGACTGTCAGGAGGGCATCTAAAAAGCTCCCCGCCCGCGCAGGCTCCGGCGGTCGGCGTCACGCGGTGCCGTCAGTTCTCGGTAGAACGCAGCTAGAACGCAGCTCCGTGGTGCTTCCTCTCTAGCTAATCTAATGTGTGTGACTGTAGCAGGCTGTTAACGCAGCGTGGCCGCGGGCGGGCGCCCTCCAACCAGCAAAGGTTTCTGTGTTCGCAGGTGCTGTGAGTGACGTGGAGATGCAGGAGCATTACGATGAGTTTTTCGAGGTGAGACACACCGTTTGAAAGTGACCGACCCGGGGGTCTTACGTTTTGTCGGGGGGGGGGGGGGTTACGTTTTGTTCTCCTCGCGAGGTAAGTGGGAGTGACGTTCGGTTCCTCCTCCATCCTGAGTGTATCGTGAGCCTTAAAGCCCTGCCCCCCCCCGCCCCGCAGGAGGTCTTTACGGAAATGGAGGAGAAGTACGGGGAAGTGGAGGAGATGAACGTCTGCGACAACCTGGGAGACCACCTGGTCGGGAACGTGTACGTCAAGGTGAGAAGAGTGTGGCGGGTCCGGGGACCTCTGGCTCCTGACCCATGCAGACAGGGGGTGAAGACCGCTTGCCCTTGGGTTTCAGCCGTGCACTTGGAAGTTGGGATCCGCTCCCCGCTGGTCGATTTCAAGGCGCTCGGGTGTTGGCTGGCCTGTGGGCGCGGGAGGGGCGCACGGGCCACTGCGGTTGCCGTGGCTCTTGCATGTCAGGGTCTCCATAGCGCTTCCTAACAGGAACGCAGGAGAAGCCGGTTAATGCACGTGGTTTCTTTTTCCCGTTTTTTAAAATCCCCCGGCCCGCGCACATCCTTGCATTTGCTCCTCTAACGCATTGGAGCGGGAAGCCAAGGCTGTGGGCAGCTGGCGTGACCTCGCGCCGCCGCGGAATTAAGAGATGGGATTGCAAGTAGAGGGTGCACTGCTTTTAACCTGCTGTGCGGCCTCCTTCCGCCTCATTCTGCCCCCGTGAGCACGCTCCGCTTCGTCTCCGCAGTTTCGCCGTGAGGAGGACGCGGAAAAGGCCGTGATCGACCTGAACAACCGCTGGTTTAACGGGCAGCCGATCCACGCGGAGCTCTCCCCCGTGACCGACTTCCGAGAGGCGTGCTGCCGCCAGTACGAGATGGGGTAGGTGACGGGGCGCGGCCCGCGGGGCGGGGTCCGGGGGGGGGGGACGGGGTGGGGGGGACGGTGTGCAGCATGTGGGCTCTGCTTCCCCGCAGGGAGTGCACGCGAGGCGGCTTCTGCAACTTCATGCACCTGAAGCCCATTTCCAGAGAGCTGCGGCGGGAGCTGTACGGGCGCCGGCGCAAGAAGTGAGTACCTGCCGTGGCCTGCTGCCCCGTCCTTGAGCGTGCAAGTCCCCCTGGGGACAGCGACGCGTGCTCTGCAGAGAGCAGCGCACGCACACTCGGTCCCGTGAGCCCTGGGTGCCCGCGTGACGGGAGCGAGCTTCAGTCCCTCGGCACAACTGGGGTTTCCTTTGGGGGCTCCTGGTTTGTCGGTTGGTTTGGGGGGGGGGGGGGCCCGGGCACGACCGGGCAGTCTGTGTGTCTGGGCCTGGGGTCGAAGTGCCTCTCCGAGAGCACAGAACAGAGACCGAGCCGGGGCGTCCAGGGAGGGCCCCTCGTCCTGCACAACTCGCACTCTGGCCCTGGGGGTTCTCACCGGTCTCCGCTCACACGTGCATCGGGAGATGCAGGCGCTGCGGGTGATGGTCCCGCTGTCAGCAAAGCACAGGAGTGCAGCCCTGCCCTCCGCGCCCCAGAACCCGCCCCGGCGGGGGAGTGTGTGTGCGCGCACTTGTGCGCGTGTGTCCGGGCGCGGTGGCTGTTGAGTCCCCAAGCTTTGGCGCTGGCCCCCGGTCCTGCTGGGCGCCTTTTTCCCCGATGCGGGGCCGCAGCTGCGCGGTTTCCCTTTGTTCACGCGTCCCCTCAGCGGGAGACGCATCCAGAAGCGGCCGTCGCTGTGGGGTTCCGCGGCGGGCTTTGCCGTGGATGCCACAGTCCCGTTTCTTTTCCTCGGTTGCAGGCATAGATCGAGGTCCCGGTCTCGGGAGCGTCGCTCTCGGTCTAGAGACCGCGGTCGCGGCGGCGGTGGCGGCGGCGGCGGCGGCGGAGGGGGACGGGAGCGCGACAGGAGGCGGTCGAGAGACCGCGAGAGATCTGGGCGATTCTGAGCCGTTTGTACCGTCTGTCTGCCGGACAGTGCCGTAGTTGATGACCAGACCAGTTCGTAACGGGGGTTTTTTTTAAAAAACAACAAAAACAAACAAAGATGGGTTTCTGAATAAAATTTGTAGTGATACAGAGCCTCGGTGTCACTCACTGCTCGCGGAAAGCCTCTGCCTCTCCTCTCCCGGCAGCCTCGCGCGGGGTCAGTGCTGCCGGCGGAGGCTAGTCCCCATGCTGACCTGGCTGCACGCCGCGTGGTTCCAAGCGTGGAAGACCCCCGCCCCCGTTAAGGGACAGTTCCCCGGGGGAACGGTCAGGCCTGCTGCCCGTTATTACCCCCATGGTAACCGGCAGTCCAGCGGTTCTCCGGGGTTCCCAGGGAGCCCAGCGTGGGGGCCGGGAGCCACGCGCGCACTCACCGGAGGGCCGGCCGGCCGGACGCCGTGGCCCACCTCTCACCCGGGCCTCCAGGCAGCCAGGAAGCGGGGGCGCTGCCTGAAACCCGGCGGTGCCCGGAGCACCATGAGAGCCCCTGGCCCTGCACAGGGGCGGGCCGCAGCGGGTGTCACCGTCCCGGAACCGTCTTTGCCGTGACGGCGGCGTATGCACTGCGGTGTGGCCTTGACTGCTGTCCCCTGGTCTGGGCCTGCGCATGTCTCGGCCGGGGACGCTTCCTCAGAGGAGCTCACGTCCGTGGAGCACCATGGCATGGTTCTGGGGACCACCCTGGGTGCCCACGTGTAGGCCTGGCCGACCCCGGCCCCGGGGACCCTGCCCGCGCCCACCTGCTGCTCAGCCTCTGGGGGCTGCCAGCCTGCTCAGGGAGCCCAGGGTCAGCCCCGCTCCTGCGTTCGGCGTGGCCCTAGTGACCGTGCATGGGGGCCGGGGTGGGGAGGAAATTCTGCTCACTACACCAGGATTAGGGTTTTTTTGGTTTTTTGTTTTTTCACGAATGTCCATTTTTATAGAAAGAAACTTTGGTTTTTGATTTGTTGAGAGTGAACACAAGCAGGGGGTGGGCAGAGGGAGAAGCAGACTCCCCGCTGCAGGGAGCCCAATGCAGGGCTGGATCCCAGGACCCTGGGATCATGACCGGAGCCGCAGGCAGATGCTTAATGACTGAGCCACCCAGACACCCCAGAAAGCTTTTTCATTGTTCGTTATGGACATTTCTAAACCTGCAGGGACGTGGAGGCTGCCGGGAGGCCCCAGCTGCTTTACGTTCACACCCCTGCCCTGCAGACTTGGCCCCACGGTCTCAGGAGCGGCCCTGCCCTGCACTACTCCCATGGGGCCTCATGTCCTGCGTTTCCCTGGGCACAGGGTTGGCAGCCACAGGCCTGGCCAGCCCCGTCTGGACGCGCGTGCCAGCAACGGGAGCGAATGGGGACGAACGCCTCGTTGGCCCTTGGAAGGTTCAGCTGGCGTTCCACGCCGAGACGCGCGAGGGCTCGACCATCGAGAAGCGGGTGCCCGCACAGACGTGACGCCCAGGGTACTTGCTCTGAGAAATGCTCCGTTCAGACGAGCAATTCAGAAGGAGTGCCCAGTCCGTGCAGGGCCGCGTGGCTGAGACTCCAAGGGCTGGAAAGTGGGAAACAGACGGGGTCATGGGGTCCAGTCCCGGTCCTTGCCAGACACAGGGATTCAGAAGCAGCCCAAGCCCAGCCGCAGAAAGGGACCTGGTAGGATCGGGCTCCGTCCCGGTCGGTGCGCACAGCCTTCTGAGACTCGAGGAAACCACTTTGGTTGGCGACCACGCTATCCTGGGGCAGCAGCCGGACCCCGCGGCCAGCGAGCGCCATAGCAGCGGCAGGAAAGGCCGGTGGGCTGTGGGATCAGACCGCCTGCCTTTCCCGGTCCGCTAGGGTTTGCACTCGTCCCACGTGGGTTTGCACGCCAGGCCGGGAGCCAGGTGGCCGCTTCTCGGGGCCTCATGTTGGCTCATGTGGCCGGGACCTAGGAGGGACACTTCTTCCCCCAAACACCCGGTGTGTCACGCCCTATTCACCCAATCCGGTGCAACATACTTTTCTGGTGAGAATGAACAGCTTCCAGGGGCCCCTGGGTGGCTCAGTGGGTTAGGCCTCTGCCTTCGGCTCAGGTCATGATCCAAGTGTCCTGGGATGGAGCCCCGCATCGGGCTCGCAGCTCAGCCTGCTTCCCTCTTTCTCTGTCTGCCTGCTTGTGATCTGTCAAACAAATAAATAAAATCTTTATAAAAAAAAAAAAAGAACAGTTCCAGGCTCTATGAAATGAGGATGAAAACAAATAAAGCCTCACAAAAATGGGACAGACCCACCCACAGCAAGGGAGTCTCGGTTCTGAACACGGACACAAAGCCCTGAAATAAACCGTTGGCAGACGGCAGCCCGCGGCCCTTGCAAAGGGGCGCCCGGCAGACGCGGGACCCTGGGGCCGTGGGGTGAAGCCCACACTGATGGTGTTTTGCGGGGGGCTGCCTGATGCATTCAGCACAAGAAAAAAGGAGGAAGAGCTGAGGGAACGGCGGGGCCTCCAGCTCCAGATGGGCCCTCCCACCACCAAGCTCTCCTCCTGGAGCGGCCGGCAGCCCCGTAAGCTTCGTGAATGAAACGTGGCCATTTTCCCGGTGTTTCAGTTCTACTGAAGAGGGATGTTTATGCATAACCTGGCTTGCTCGTGCGAGACTTCTGCACGGCCCCTGTGTGTTTTGGGCATACCTGTCTTCAGATCTGCAGCCCCAGGTCTCCCCGCAGCCAGCAAGGAGCAGAGTGGTGCCACTCATCCCCGTGGAAATGCAGTACCCTCGGTGTCGCTCAGGGGCCCTCCCAGCCCACTGGGGAGAGGCCGGCAGGGGCCCAGAGTGGGCTGGGGAAGGGGCCCAACCCCCCATCCAGGCTGCCGTCAGCTGCTGCCCCTCGGGGCTCTGGCTCCACAGAGCGAGGCTTCGCCCCGACAAGGTGTTGAACAAGCGAAACCACAGAGCGTCTGCATCGGGGCCTTGCCTCCCCCCGGCCCGTCTCCTGTGTTGCCTGGACCCGGGAGTCCCCGCAGCAGCCGTGCAGGAGATGGGGTGAGGTCAAGGCTGTGGTCTGACAGCGCTCCTCCCACGCCCGCAGCTGGGTCGCCTTCCCTCTTCCAAGTTCAAGGCCTCCCGCTCCACCACATCTCAGGTGATGGAAGCTTTCCCACCGGTCCCGAGGCCCACCAGGTGGCTGCCTTCCCATGCTCTGGGAGCAGCAGGACAGGCCCGAAAACAGAGCCATGGCCAGTCAGGAGAGGTCCCTGGCCCAGGATCTGTCAGCCCAGTGCCCGTCCTGGCGGGGGCTCCCGACAGGCTGGATGACTCATAGACGTGCGCAGTGTGGCCCTTGGGGCCCCCTTGGGACTTCCTGTTAGAGCGGGCACAAGAGCTCTCGCCCCGACGTGGGGCCCCATCTCAGGGCAGGCTGCCTTCTTTTCCTCAGAAGACGCGGGGCACGAACTTGGCCCACTCACGGCTGGAGCCTCCTTGAGGGGGAGCACACGGGCACGAACATCTCCATCCGCACCGGGACGGCAAATAGACTTGGGCACCTGCTGCAAATCCCAGGCCTTTTTTTAAAAATAAGTCAAGTCACATGAAATGGCCGTTGTTTGCAGGTCAAGTAAGATCAAAGAGCAACTTCACCTGGTTCAGGCTGGCGCATCCCAGGGCTGGGCTGACTGCCCTTGCCTCGGGGGTAAAGGAGCAGAGACCAGGAGCCTGAGTTCTGGGTCCAAATCCCGGCTCTGCTCGCTCTGCTCGCTCTGCTCGCCACTAGCTGTAGACGCTGGGCAAGTCCCTGGATCTCTCCGTTTTTCTCATTTTTCTCCTCGGTCTGGTGAAGATGAAGTGGTGTGAGGGCTGTGTGGTGATCTGTTGTTAATTTAGGGAAAGTTCCTGAACAGTGAGCGCCCAGCACGCACGTAGCAAGTGCTCAGTAACCGTTAGGTATAGGAGCAAGACGGTCAGTAACAGAAGGTAGAACGCAGGTGAGTGCCCAGGAGGACAGGAGAGGGATCCCTAGGAACTCCTTTTACCCACGAGGCCCCTTTTACAAGGTGTAGAGCTCACAAGTAGTATAAAAAGTTGAGACTATAAAACTCACACGCTGATTGTGACAAAACGTCGTGGAAAGAAGTAAGGGAGGCCTAAAGAGAGAGGCATCCCATGTTCATGGACCAGAAGACGCTCCCCACAGCCGAAGGCCTACCATACTTGGGAGTACTTTTAATCAAGAAAGTGCAAGACTTGTGCACTGAAAATTACAAAACATTGCTGAAAGGAATTGGAGAAGATCCAAACAAACGGAAAGCCAGCCCATGTCCATAGACTAGAATATTTCCTTTTGCTAAGACGGCAGTACCTGCTCCCACCATAGTAGTCTGCAGATGCCACATAATCCCTACCACGTCCGAATGGCCTTTCTGCAGAAATAGAGAAGCTGATCCTGAGGTTCATGTGGAATTTTAAAGGACCCCAAGTAGCCGAGAAATCTCAACAAAGCAGAACGACTTGCAGTTCCTGATTTCCAGACTTACTGCAAGTCACGGTAATGAACAGGGTGTGGGCCTGGCATAACGGCAGACACAGGGGCCAGCGGGACAGAACTGAGGGTCCAGAAAGAGCCTTACCCCCCTGGTCAGCTGGGAAGTAACGGTGTCTCCAACAAATGTGGTAGGACTGCTGCTTATCTACGTTCCAGGAAGGAGGTTGGACTCTTACCTCACACCATAAACAAAAAATTAATTCAAAATGGGTCAGAAACCTAAACATAAGAATTAAAGCCATGGGGGGCGCCTGGGTGGCTCAATCAGTTCGGTGTCTGCCTTCGGCTCAGGTCATGATCTCAGGGTCCTGGGATTGAGTCCCACATTGGGCTCCCTGCTCAGTGGGGAGCCTGCTTCCCCTCCCTGGCTCCCCCTGCTTGTACACTCTTTTTTTTTTAAGATTTTATTTATTCATTTGACAGGGAGAGACCACAAGTAGGCAGAGTGGCAGGCAGAGGGTGAGGCCCCGACGATGGCTTGGTGCCTCCTAAGAAGAGACAGGAGAGCTGGGTCCCCGCCCGCCCCCCACCGTGTGTGCAAGCCAGGGGAGGAGACCTCCCCATGCCCCTGCCTCCTCTTGGAGCTCCAGCCTCTGGGATAGGAGAACTAAATGTGTGTCATTTAAGTCCGGCCCCCCTCTTGGTCAGGAATCTTATTCTAACTCTGGATGAAACGGTAGGGAACACTTTTAAGTGACCTCTACCCCCAGTGTGGGGCTGGAACTTGCGACCCCGAGATCAAGGATGACATGCTGAGCTGGCCACGCGTCCCCATATGGGAGACGCTGGTCAAGACTCTTGGCAGTGGGCCTGTGACCGTAGGGAGAGAGTTTGCGCTCAGCCCCAACATGAGGGCAGCTGGGGTGGACCGCCAGGGGGCAGGGGGCACGAGGGCGGGGCAGATTTGTGCTAAAGGCCGGGAGGGGGGCCAGGGGCTTCTCCATGCGGTGGGGGGCCAGGGGGCGTGAGGCACGTGATCAGGTATGATGGCGATTGAATGTGGGGCTTCCTCTCTAAACTCACTTAGCAGGATTCTTGCTAAACCTGGAGAGGCAGACCCAAGCCGGGGCAGGGTGGGGTGGGCGAGGCAGGGGGGTAAGTGGAGAAGAGGTCAGAGGACCATGGCCAAAGGTAGGTCACCCTAATGGCCTCATTTTTGCTTTGTCACCTCATTAACGATCTACAAACACGGTTACATTCTTAGGTGTGGGGGTTGGGATCTCCATACAGGAGTTCGGGCCCATTGGAGAAATGTCCCTGTCCCAGGACGGGGGCCGGGCGTCCACATGGGCCTGAAACACCTTGTGTGACAGAAAACGGGGCGTTGGGGCGCCTGGGTGGCTTCTGGCTCAGGCCATGATCCCAGGGTTCTGGGATCGAGTCCCACATCCAGCTTCTTGCTCAGCGGGGAGTGTGCGTCTCCCTCTCCCTCTGCCCTTCCCCCCACCCCACCCCAACCCCACTGCTGCCACCCTCTCTTTCTGTTCAATAAATACATGAAATCTTAAAAAAAAATAACGGACCTGAGTGCACGCAGGTGTAGATCAGTGAGTAGGTGCGGGAGTGGGGCGAGGCCCCCCTGCTGTGTCAGAATGCCAAGTGACAAAGGCAGAAGGGGCCAGGACCTAGAACATCCCCCCTTGGCCACCACTGTCACTGAAACCGATTCAGGCACTCTCCAGGGAAGCTTCCGCCAGAGGATGCCGAGCTTGAGAAGGTCACCGGGCGTTTCCAAAGCATCTCTCTAAAGAGTCTTACTAGTTACGAAGCGTAAGACCCGCACCTTCACAGAGGAGAATCCCAGTGGCCGGAGAAGGGCCACGCAGACCCCGCTCTGTCCTCCGTCCGCCGCCCCGTGCCTTCTCCCAGGAGGCCATCCCCGCGCCAGTCACGAGAAGACATCAGGCACATCGGGGACATCCGACCAGACGTCTGTCCTGTATGCGTCACCAACGCCCGTGGCCTCACGTAAGGGCGCCCACAGGAGCTCAGACGTCGCGGACTCCCACGCGGTGCCCGGCACCATGGGGGCTGTCGGCAGAGGGACCGTTGGTTCGACCCGGGTCTGTGGCACTGGTGACTTCATCTCGGTTTGGTTGTCTTTTAAAGACTAAATTTCTTCCAAGCAGTTGTAGCTTAACTTCTGGACTTAGGCTGCTGGCTGGTGCTCACGGAAAACAATTCTGTTTTTCAGAAACAGACACTAAAGTAGGGGGAAAGGGAAACCAAGTCTGCGGCTTCCTGTGACCCATTCGGAAGAGCCAGCCGGTTCGCGGACGGACAGACCGTGCGCACGTGCGTTCTTACCACAGGGACAGGCAGAGAGAGAATGTGACCTTCGGAGGCCCCCCGGCCGGCTCGGTGGGTGGGGCACTCGACAGTTCATCACGGAGTCACGAGTTCGAGCCCCACGACGGTTGTAGAGATGACTCAAAAATACGATCTTTAAAAAATTGAACATTTGGAAAATGGGTGAAGGACATCCAGGAATTCTTACTGTTCCTGCCCCTTTTCTGACAGTCTGAAATCATGTCAACATTTTAAAGCTTTTTTAGTACTTGGCGCCATAACAAATCACGGCAAACGCAGGTAGCTTAAAACGACACAAATTTCTTGTCTCTCGCTCCTGGAGGCTAGAAGTCCAAAAGGTGTTATCAGCCCCCCCTCCCCCCCCCCCGTAGGCTCCAGCAGAGGGTCCCTCCTGCCACGCCCAGCTGGGGTGGGTGGCAGTGGGGTGCGGCCCAAGTCCCTCCTCCTGTGCCACCGTGACTTCCGTCTGTGCCTCAGTGGTCCCAACTTCTCTTTTCTTAGAAGGATGCTGGTCATATTGGATTTAGGCCCCCTCTTCTCCCTTTTTTTAAAAAAATATTTATTTATTTGACGGACACATTACAAGTAGGCAGAGAGGCAGGCAGGCTCCCTGCTGAGCAGGGAGCCCGATGCGGGGCTCAATCCCAGGACCCTGGGATCATGACCTGAGGCGAAGGCAGAGGCTTAACCCACTAACCCACTTAACTCCCAAGAGGAGGCACCCGACCTCCTCTTCTGTTGATTAGATAGTCAAAGACCCTATTTCCGGGGCGCCTGGGTGGCTCAGTGGGTTAAGCCTCTGCCTTCGGCTCAGGTCATGATCTCAGGGTCCTGGGATTGAGCCCCGCATCGGGCGCTCTGCTCTGCGGAGAGCCTGCTTCCTCCTCTCTCTCTGCCTGCCTCTCTGCCTACTTGTGATCTCTGTCTGTCTGTGTCAAATAAATAAATAAAATCTTAAAAAAAAAAAATACCCTATTTCCAAATAAGGTTATATTTACAGATTCCAGGGGTTCGTAAAAATTTACTATTTGGCGATCTGGGTGAGTATCTGGGAATTTTTATCCTTTTCTTGACACTTTAGTGACAGTCAGAAATGATGCCAAAATAAACAAATTCAGAGCATAATTTAAAACTCCCTGGTTTGGGGACGCCTGGGTGGCTCAGTGGGTTAAAGCGTCTGCCTCCAGCTCAGGTCATGATCCCAGGGTCCTGGGGTCGAGCCCCACCTCGGGCCAAGCCCTACCTCGGGCTCCCTGCTCAGCGGGAGGCCTGCTTCTCCCTCTTCCCAGTCTCCTGCGTGTGCTGTCAAATGACTAAATCAAATCTTCTAAATGAATAAATAAACACTCCCTAGTTTGAAACTGTCCAAGGGCCCTGGAGCGTGGAGGCTGAAGGCTGGACCCTGTCTTCTTGGCCTGCCGCCCCCTCCCCCACTCCTGTCCCTTGCTCGGCTATGCGGACCCACACTGACCTTTCCTGGGTTCTTCCAGCCCCCGAGCTTGTTCCTGCCCCAGGCATTAGTGCCCTGGCTGTTTTCAGCCCAGGACATTCCTCCTTGAGAACAAGACGTGGCTCCTCCCGTCACCTGTCACCTGTCCAGGGCGCCTGACCTCCAGGCCTGGAGCACCTGACCTCATACCCGCTCCCATTAACGTCTTCCTCGTTCTTCACATTAATTCTCATTAGTGGAAATTTTGTTATAAAATGAGACCTTGTTGCAGCCCCTCTCCTAGAAAAGAACACCCCAGGGACAGAGGCCCTGTTTGAGTTTCCGTGTGTTTCCAGAGCCTGGGACAGAAGCCTGCCAAGTAACTGCTGGGTGAAGCCCGACCTCGGCTCAGCCAAGGATGCTTCCGCCTCTGTCCACACCTGGTGGCCCTGGGCCTGTCAGTCCCACAGGTGCCGGTCAGCCCCCAGACCCCGAGGCCGGCTCCTTAGAAGTCAAGAGCACACAGGTTTGAAATCCTGTTGGGGGTGGCCTTCCCGGTGGCCCCAGGGCGCCCTCGGGCGGCGGCCAGCGTTGATGGGGAGCGCCTGGGTGACACGTGTTTCTGGGCGTCGTTTGTGACTTCAGGCCAAGCTCGGGGCGAGCTCCAGTTCCTTCCCAGACCCTGGACTGGGCGGACAGGCTCCGAGGGCGAGCTCTGGGTCCGCGGGGCACCTGCACCACGGGGGGCAGAAATCAGTCCCGGGGACCCCGCCGCGGGGAAGCCAGAGCCCGGGTGCCGCGTGCCCGCTGGGCGCCTCCCTGACCGAGGCCGCGGGGACCGGGGCCGGCGTGGGGGGACCTGGCGGACGGGATTCTGCGGAGCCCCAGCCTCGCGGCCGGACCAGCCCTTCCCCGCTCCGGAGGGCGCGTGTCTCAGCGACAGAGCAAGCAGGTCACCACGTAAAACAGAACCGAGGACGAGTGTCCGCGCCCCTGGAGTCTGCGGCTCTGGTGGGGGTTCCTGGGGACGGGCAGGGGCGGGGCGGGGTCCGGGGAACCGGGGGAGACGAGGGCAAAGGGGCTCCCGGCCGGCGGATGCGTGAAAGTGGAGTAGAAACCGCGACCAGGGCCGGCGGTTGGGCGCTGGGGCGGGGGAGGGGTGGGGTCCCGGCCCTGCGCCAGGGCAGTGGGGGCGGGGACCTGGGGGCGGGGAGGGGGGCGTCCTGGCCCTG
>PISX010036309.1:0-12078 GCA_004024625.1 Mellivora capensis | reverse complement strand
AAAAAATATGCCAGTTTGAAGCACCCCTGTCCCCACACACAATTAATCTCAACAGTATTCTCAACAATTACTTAGAACTTAGACCAACAAAAGACTTTCAGGAAGAATATATTTGCAAATAACATTACAGATAGAGGGCTGATATCCAAGATCTATAAAGAACTTCTAGAACTCAACATTCAAAAAACAAATAACCCAGTCAAAAGGGCAGAAGAGGGGCGCCTGGGTGGCTCAGTTATTAAGTGTCTGCCTTCAGCTCAGATCATGATCCCAGGGTCCTGGGATCAAGCCCCGCATCAGGCTCCCTGCTCAGTGGGAAACCTGCTTCTCTCTCTTCCACTCCCCCTGCTTGTATTCCCTCTCTCACTCTCTCTCTCTCTGTCAAATTAAATAAATAAAATCTTTTTTAAAAATGGGCAAAAGACATGAATAGACACTTCTCCAAAGAAGACATACAAATGGCTAACAGACACATGAAAAAAATACTCAACATCACTAGCCATCAGGAAAATACAAATCAAAACCACAATAAGGGGAGCCTGGGTGGCTCAGTCATTAAGCATCTACATTCAGCTCAGGTCATGATCCCAGGGTCCTGGGATTGAGCCCTACATCGGGATCCCTGCTCCATGGGAAACCTGCTTCTCCCTCTCCCACTCACCCTGCTTGTGTTACTGCTCTAGCTACCTCTCTCTGTCAAGTAAATAAATAAAATCTTAAAACACACACACACACAATGGGATACCACCTTACACCAGTTAGAATGTCAAAAATTAACAAAATAGGAAACAACAAATGTTGATGAGGATGTGGAGAAAGAGGAACCCTTTTACACTGTTGGTGGGAATGCAACCTGGTACGGCTGCTCTGGAAAACAATATGGAGGTTCTTCAAGATATTAAGAAGAGAGCTTCCCTATGACCCAGCAACTGCACTATTAGGTATTTATCCCAAAGATACAGATGTAGTGAAAAGAAGGAGCACATGCACCCCAATGTTCACAGCAGCCATGTCCACAATAGCCAAACTGTGGAAGGAGCCAAGATGCCCTTCAACAGATGGATAAAGAAAACAGTGGTCCATAAATACAATGGAATATTACTTAGCCATCAGAAAGGATGAATACCCAGCTTTTGCCTCAACATGGGTGGGACTAGAGGAGATTATGCCAAGGGAAGTAAGTCAAGCAGAGAAAGATAACTATCATATATTTTCATTCATATGTGGAACATAAGCAATAGCATGGAGGACCTTGAGGGAAGGCAGGGAAATCTGAAGGGGGAGAAATCAGATAGAGAGAGCTGAACCATGAGAGACTATAGACCCTGGAAACAAACTGAGGGTTTCAAAGGGGACAGAGGTAGGAGGAGGGGTAACAGGGTGATGGGTATTAAGGAGGGCATGCTGTGATGAGCACTGGGTGTTAACATAATTAGCGAATCACTGAACATTACATCAAAAACTAATGATGTACTAAACAGTGGCTAACTGAACATAATAATTAAAAAAAGAATTTTTCAGAAAGTTTATTGTTACTATGCATGGTGATAATAAAAATAAGGCAATTTCCAGCCAGTTTTATTCCTATTTCTAAATTCTTATAGATAATGCCCCTTTCTCTCCTCTCAACTGCCTATGCCTGGAGCTGATATAACTACTACCCCATCATTGGTATGTCATTAGGGGAAACTAAGGCATTTTGTATGTTCACACTGTGCCAAGAATTGTCTCAGTGTTTTCCTTATATCAGAGGCAGATATTCCCTGATTTTGGGGTGAAAAAAACTAAGACTAAGAAAAGTTAAATAAAGTTTGTGAAGTAATTAGAAAAATCCAGAATAAGTCAGATTCATCAGGTTCCAAAACCCATGCTCTCTAATAGATATCAACTAGCTTATAAGGGGTCATGGAACTTGGATTCTAGCCCCAAACCTTCTGTTCCTGGTCTGAAAAAGAGGAGGCTTAGATGAACTGATTCCTATGATCTCTTTAAAGAAAAAAAATGAAATTTCTCTTTCGGGTGCTCTCCATGGGTCAGTCATTGAGGTAAGCATTTTACATATTATTTATTTAAAAACAAAAACTAAAAAAAAAACTAGTAAAGTAGGGAAGGAAACTAAGATGCAGAGAGGTTAGATAACATGCTGAAGGAAATCTAGAGTTAGCAAATGGTGGTGCTGATATTTAAATTCAGACCTATCTGGTTATGAGGACACATACTTAACCTAAAATGCCTATTGCTTTAGAAAAATTGTTCTCATTTAGAGATGTAGATAAGAATATGTAGAGTGAAAGGGCAAAATTCTTAAAAGCATATTGAACATTATAAATTATTTTACATTCCATTTCATAAATACATTTTATAGGACAAGTTTCTGGATACTATTCTCACCTGTTATATTCATAGATAAGGGAAATATCAACATATGTAGAATCAGAAGCTGGAGAGGGATATAAGTTTAACTCTTTCCAGAATTTTAAAAATCACAATGAACAAATCAAAAGTTCCAGATCTGAGCATGAAAAGGTGAAGACACAGGAGCAGAGTGAGAGTGATGTAGGGAAGCTTCTTTACTGAATGTTTTTCCTGATGACTGAAACCACACTTGCCTCAGCCAAGTCAAATTTTTATCCTTCTAAAGACACTGACAGTCTTGATACTTTTGCCTTTCTTGTAATTCTTTCTGGTTATCCTATATGTTTAGACTACAGCAGTAAAAAGATAGCATACCCTATCTTCATGGAGCAAATAGTCTTACATGTAGGAAAGCTTATAGACCAAACTCAAATGCTTACCTTCTTTCTGCAGCTGAGTGGGATGGCATTAGCAAGTATTGAACCCATAGAGAATTTCCTTGATGATGTGCAATCCTGGCCAGAAGCCACGTCAGCTTTTTTCATCTCTGGGGAAAAGCTGGCAAATGCAAGGTGCCAAAGCTAAACTTTACCTACTTCAAGTTTTGCCAGAGAACAGCCCTATTTGCTCCCAACTCAATACAAGCTCATAAAATCTATTTCTGTCCTGTGGCACTTGAGTAGGTGCAGCTTATTGGGAATTTGTCTGGACTAGTTGAACAAATAAAGGTGAGAATAGAGAGGAAAAGACAGATTCAGGGATGCTTATGAAGAAAAAATTGAGTGTTTGGTGAATGACTGGATGTGGACTCCAAGGGGGGGAAAAGGGATTCAAAGCAGGATCCACTTTTTAGCCCGGGTGGTTTGAGAATGATTATCACTCGTACTTTAGATAAACTGATAAGGACACCTACACACAAGCATGAAAAGAAATATGTTCAACATCACCAAATTAAGGTAAAAAATAACATTTATGCTCCTCTTAGTATTTGAATAAAAGTCTACATAGTCTTTTCTCTCCCCACAGTCTTTAATCCCATAATAAACCACTCAGTCTCACATGTGATTCTAGATACTTATGGAGAAAAAGTGGAAAATTTAGTCAGTTCCCAATAGGGTTTCTGTTCTTTGCTTTTCTTACCTAACATTACTGAGAACTGCTTTGTAATAGGCACCATTATGAATCTTTCACAGGTATCTGTGTATTTAACATTCACAACAAACCTATGAGAAGGAGATATCACCACACCCATTTTGCTTATGAAGATACTGAAGTCCAGAGCCAGGAGTTACACACAACCTACCTAGATTTAGAGACTCTGTCCTTCCTTGCCCTTTGTACCCTGCTGTCTCTAATCTCATGCATAGCTCTGGCACCTGGTGATGCTGCTGGGAACAAACAGTACAACAACCTGTCACAATCCTTATTCCCTGCTGGGAGTTCAGTGATGAGCTAAGGTTTGCCTGTTCCCCAGTACAGAATAGCAGAAACCCAACACAGTTCCTGGTTTGCTGCCCAAATTCATAATGACTAGGGCATTCTTTGCCCTCTTCATTGATTTCCAAATCAATGAAGATAAACGATTCCCCTCACTGCTCCTATTGGAAAAACATGTTTCTCAGAGTATGTCTCTGCATCTAGTCTGCGTATCCAATGTTACAGCTCTTTAGTATCATAGACTTTTTTCAGTACACACACACACACACACACACAAACATCATACATGCCTACTCTCAAGAGGCATCTATAGAGCCAGGGTTTCCAGCATTCTCCCGGGACAACACAGGCCCTGGAGTTGTGCTCCAGACCTCTTAGGAAACCTGCTGTCTAATTCTTGGCATTTCCTCTTGGTTAGGTTCCCTAAATCCATGGGTTCTAATAATGTTGAACTTCAAGGAAAAGGCAAGCTAACGTCTCCATTTCTTTGCTCCCTGTCCTCTTGACTCCTATGTAAATTTACTCACCTTCCTGAATTTCCTTCAATTTATTTTAAGCTTGGCATATTAAGTAATTTGGAAAAGGATATTTGTTCCCAGCACAAAAAGTAGCTAATTGTTTCACATTCACATAAATTACATACATAAAACATTCAAGTGATTCTTTCCAAAACAAAGGTCCACCCACAGGTAAAAGAAACCACTGATGGGATGCTAGGTGGCTCAGTCGGTTAAACATCAGCCTTCGACTCAGGGCATGATCCCAGGATCTTGGGATCGGATCCCACATCAGGTTCCCTGTTCAGTGGGAAGTCTGCTTCTCCCTCTGCCTGCTACTCCCCCTGCTTGTGCTCTGTATCTTTCTCTCTCTGACAAATAAATAAAACCTTTAAAAAAAAAAAAAAAAGAAACCATTGACAAATTGACACGATCATTTCTTTAATTAACAAACAATTCCCAAAATCTTCCCTTATCACATACATCCTACCTAGGAATGGAACTTAAGTAAGAAGTGAGAGTGTGTCAGCACAGCTTATCGAGAAATTCTTCCTTAGAATTAACCTAAATCCATGAATCATATAATTTATTATAATGAATATCAACTAGAATCATCTAGAATAGATAGGAGTATGAATATGAAGCTAATATTCTAGCCATCTAGCATTTTGTCACACCCATTAGAATGACTATTATTACAAAAATTACAAAAATTAAGAAGAAAGTAACGAGTGATGGCAAGGGTGTGGTAAAATTGGAACCCTTTTGTATTGCTGCAGAGATATATAATGGTACAGCCACTGTGGAAAACAGTATGGCCAGTTCCTTTTTAAATAATTAAAAATGACTTACCATATGGTCCAGGAACTCTACTTCTGGATATATACCCAAGTGAATTGAAACAGGGACTTGAACAGAAATTTATATGCCTATGTTCTTATTCACAATAGCCAAAAGGTAGAAGCAACCCAAATGTCCATCAACAGATGAAGGGATAAACAAAATGTGGTGGGGGGGGCGGGGAGGAAAAAAAGGGGTGGGGTGCATGTGGATGGCTCAGTCATTGGGCATCTGCCTTGGGCTCAGGTCATTATCCCAGGGTCCTGGAATCGAGCCTGGCATCAGGCTCCCTTCATGGGGAACCTGCTTCTCCCTCTCCCACTCCCTTTGCTTGTGTTCCCTCTCTCTGTCAAATAAATAAATAAAATCTAAAAAAAAAAAAGTGTGGTATATAAATACAATGAATATTAATCAGCCTTAAAAAGGAAGGAAAATCTGAGATTACAACAAAATGGACAAACCTTAAAGATATTATGCTAAATGAAATAAGCTAGGGACAAAAGGATAAATATTACATGACCCCACTTATATAAAGTACCTAAGATTAGTCAAACTCATAGAAATAGAAAGAATGGTGGTTGCCAGGGGGTGGGAGCAGGAAGGAGTCAGAGTGGGGAGTTAATGTTTGATGGATCTGGGGCTTCAGTTTAAGAAGCTGAAGAGTTGTGTGGAGGGTGGTGGTGATGGTAGCACTATAATATGAATGTTACATATACTTTACAAAAATTTTTATAATTTTAATTTTAATTAAAAAACACACATTTAGTCTGGTGTGGGAGAAAGACTGAGACACAAACGATTTACATAACAGTGAGTGCTAAGACAGTGATATGCAGCATCTGTGCTGCATCCTGATTGCAGTTTGCATGGCGAAACACTTGCCACAAGTAGCCCTGTTATTTAGAGTCAGAAGATAAAGAGGAGGGTATTACCTTTTTGAAGTGTTAACTATTGAGCTCCATTCTGCCCACTATGATTCAGTCAGTTGGACCCCTAGTCCTGGCAGTTCAAAATCAGAGAACAAAGGTAACAAATTCTTGGCTTTCATGTTCCAAAGCCGCAGTACAAAAGAAGGACAGAAAATATTTAGAAGATTCAAGTTCTCTCCCTAACACACATACGCACATTCCCAGACTAGGTAAAGTTCAACAGGGTGGAGGACAGAGAGAAGAGAAGTGACAAGAGTACTGGAATTGGAGTTTAGACACTAAACAATTTGCCTGGGCAATTCTCTGTGGCATAGAGTAACACATGGACTAGTGAGAAACAGGAGCAAGTGGGAGCAGAATCAGTAGTGGCTATATCATAGTTTTGGTGCTCAGAGACATTTCCCTCCTCGTGTACTGAGTGAGAACTAAGTGCACAACATCCGCTCGAAGCCCTGCCTTAGTTGCCCTTCTCACTGATTACAGGCAGCAGAGGAGTCCAGCAGGAATGATGCCTACATGCTTTCAAAACACTCAACCCCCATCCTATCTGCCCTATATAAAATAATCTCCCTTTCAATAGCTTAGGAATCTTGTATCTCCCTGAAAGAAAGGGCAGAGGTCTGAGAACTGACAGTGATACAGGAAGGGGAAAGAAAGAAAACCTGACCTAGGACATGATAGATGGAATAAGCTCAAGCTCTCCCATCCACCTGGAACAATGCTGGAACAGAGATCAGCTTAGTTAATTAGAAAGCTTAACGTGCTAAAAGCAAAAAAAAGTCTGAGTACCATGTGTTGGAAATTTCAGTAGATATTCTATGGAAATTTTTTTTAGAAAAAATATGACAATACTAGTGTTTAAATAATGAAATCCATACTAGGGCTCTTTTGGATGGGAAGACTAAAAGAGACCCCTCTACAACCAAGCAATGTCACCAGGACCATACTCGTGATTCCTAGAAGACTCTTATTTAGTTTGATACAACTATAGATAAAAAGCACAAAGTCTCAGGGCACAGCAGAGTAGAGTTTACAGTCAGGAGTATCGGGGGTTGGAAGAAATCAGGACAAATTACTGGGGTCCAGAGGTCTGGAAAGGGATCTAGCCCTGACCACACTGCATTGTCAAAACAAATACCCTGAAAAGATTTTCAAACCATCTGGCCAAATTTACTCTTGTAGCTCTAGTTACAGACTTGACTCCTCTGGGATCAAGAGGGAAAACAGAAAGAAACAAAGCTGATATGTCTAGACCCTAAAATCTCCAAACAAGGGTCAGTCATGGATTTTTGATAGGTCTATGTCAATACTTAACTCTTCTTTAAAAGAGGTCAGCTGAATGCAAGATAATGGAACTCCCATGATCTACTGACTTTGTTGCATCATTAACTAAAATTATTCCTAAGCCAAATGTGACCAATTTCTTTCTTATTATTCACACAGTACCAAATAGACTCTAGCTTCTTGGAATTCTAAATCTCTTAGCAATAATTTAACAGTAATGCCACAATGTCTCATTGTTCTCTAGTGAGAATCATCTCCACGTGATTGTTCCCAAGTCCATTATTCATTCTTTTCCTTTCCTTCTGGCTGTTTCCTTCCCTATGGCAACTCCAAATTATTAAGTTTTCCATGGTACCAAAATACAGGCAAATGGCTAGAAATGGGAAACTGTCCTGTGTGGATCTTGTTTCCTGTATAAATATTCACCAAAGAGTAGACTTCAATTACAACCCATTTCTAGAAATATGAGATTAGTCTATTGTGTGTTGATTCCATTCAACCAACGGACTTGCTATTTAAGTATAAAAAGATAAGATACTATATAGTTTTGCAATAATGTTTAAGTATCAATGCCTATGAATTAGATGACCTAACAATCATGTTCATTAGCTTCAGGTGAAAATGAGTGTTGCTTTAAAACTATTTTATTCCCCACCTATGAAAGCCTAATAGTTAAAGAAAGTGACTGGGGAATCACTTAACCTATGAGTGTGTTTGCAATATAAAAATTTTCTCTCAGGTGTAACACTTAGACATGGATTATATTCAGTTAGTAAATAGTTACTGAATACTACATCTAAGAAATAGAAAAAACAATATAGATTTCTGCCCCTGAGGAATTTGCAAGTTTATAATCTTGGGGGTAGATAATACTTTTTTTTTTTAAGATTTTATTTATTTATTTGAGAGAGAGATCGCAAGTAGGCAGAGAGGCAGGCAGAGAGAGAGAGGAGGAAGCAGACTCCCCGCTGAGCAGAGAGCCCGATGCGGGACTCTATCCCAGGACCCTGAGATCATGACCTGAGCCGAAGGCAGAGACCCAACCCACTGAGCCACCCAGGCACCCCGGTAGATAATACTTTTAAGTAAACTTATTACAAACCAGTTGCAGCTCTTCATAGGTCACAAGATATTAGAATCTAAAGTCAATTCCTAGGTAGCTAAAAAAAAAAAGTGTAGTCAAAGTATACCTTGAAAATCTCTTAAATTATCCATAATGTATAATATATACATAGCTTAACTTATAGTGTTTTTGAATATGCAATGTGTATCTTAATATGAAATATAATAAAGAGCAAACATGCAAGAGTTATTTAGATTGTAGTATGTTACACATATTATTTCATATAAAGTAACTGCTATTTGGTTTAAGTGTTTACACCCTAATATAATTTCTTGCTTATACATAGGCATTTATTTATATTATAGCAACATTTTAGAAAATTGCTTGAGGAGCTTTGGCATGATATAAAACACATTACATTTTTTTCTTCTTTAATATAATGCAAAATAAATTCCTGATTAGCATTTTCATTCAGAGCTTCTGAGTTTTAGAAATTGTTTCCAGACATTAAGTACAGATGCCAGTATATCTCAGTGATAGAAAGGTAGCAATTGAAATGTAATTTCATCAAGTTGGTTTCATGAAAACTCAGAGCAGTGCTTCAGGCTAAGGTATGCAGAAACACAGAGGTGCCAAACATCTGGAATACAGTTAATGATAGCACTTTATATGCATAGAGAAGCTAGAAGCAGGCCTTCACCAGGAAAATTTTAGATCACAGAGTGTTGGGTTAAGAGGCTGAGAATTTACTGATAGGTAACAGAATGTCTCATTTACATATTATATCTATATCTACAGCTATATATTTTTAAAATAAGGAATCTAAAAACATCCTTGGGTGAGAGAAGGAGGGTTAACACTAGAAATAATTTGGCCAATCTGATTTCTTTGGAACAAAATGGATTAAAGTCGGTTTAAATCCACAGGTGCCCCCTACTGATGAAAAAAAGATGACAGCACAGAAGGAATACTTGATTAGTTCCTCTGCAGCTGGAATAACCATGGATGAAATACTTTTCCTTAGAATGAAATAATAAAAATGTCCTCAAGCAAAGTTCTAGAACATTATTCTCTGAAAAATAGCCAATATTCAATAAGAAGCTCGGATGGAGGGCTGAGACCAAGAGGAGAGATTTCTTCTCTAGTTGTTACAGAATATCAGTTCAGTGATGCAATAACTCATGGAGAAAGGAAAAGTATAAATCTTCTTTTTAAATACTTTAAAAAATCTGAAAATAGTTTGTAAATGTATTTATAGCTTTCAAGAAAAGTCAAGTTAGAAGCATTTTAAGAGACTGCAGCTCAAAATATCTCCTAGGTGCTCTCTAGCACCATCATAAAGTATACTTATAAGGCAAATAAAGTTTAGAATTTAAATCCTGAACAAGGGAAACAAGGCAAGACTCTTCTAATTCCCCGGAAAGAGCATCATTATTATACCACATTAGAAGATGTGCCCTCTACGGCATCCCTGGTGTTCTCCTGCTGTGTCTCTTCACCTGACAGTGCCTTCCTCTTTATACTTGATCTCTTTTCTCTAGAAGTGAGAAGGGACATAAGTGGTCCAACATTTAGGGCAGAAGAAGTGAGAAAGAATTATTTTCTTCTCCCCGTTTGCTCCAAATTCTCAACCGTTGCTTTTGGCAATTTGGTAACCAGTTTTGAAAATAACCAGCTCTATGCTCACTGAGATAAATTAATGCCTCTGTGCCTCAGTTTCCATATCTATAAGATGAAGAGGATGGAATACATGGTCTTTAACATCCCTTCCCATTGTAGATTCAAAGTATTACTTAGAACTGTAGAACTCAAAGAGAGCCAGGTCTTAGAAACCTTCTGTTTTTCTACACCATTAAAAAAAAAATGGAACTGGAATGAAGACTTTTGACTGCTTATGGTTATTTCTATTCCATTTTAATTTCTTCTTATTTGAAGTCTGAAAAACCAGCCTACATTTCAGAGACAGATGGAGCTTTAAATTTACACAAGTGACCCATTTTCCAAAACCAAATAATTTTTTTCTGGCCCTAATAATATTTAAACATATATCTGTGATTTTCATGATCTTATACATTCAAGAATTTTTGCTATTTTTGATTATTTGATCCAGCTTTACACATATTATTTTCAAATTTTCAGCTTTAAAAAAAATTTTTTTAGCAAAATACCCAGCTATTGTTTTTGCCACCACAGCATCCAGTCCCTCTTTTGAAACTACCATGTTTTCACTTGAAGAATTCTCCCTGCTTCACTCTCAGCCCATGTAATTTGAAAGCTCTGTGGAGCACCTATGTGCCAAAACTGGCCAATTAAAGCACTGCCTCCTTCAGGCCACAGAGGTTGGTACCAGGATGGGTATGTGAACAAAGACGAAATATTAAGTCTATCCTTGTCTCACTTCTAAAATGTGTCTAATCCTATTATTATTAAGTTCCTTGAAGTTGTGGTTATTTTTTTCTCCTTTGAAAGAACAACCATATTACCTGTTTAATTTATCTCATAAAATTCTTCTAAGATGAAATTAGTTAATATACAACTTCTGAAATGTTTCTAAGCAGGTATTTTAAAAAGCATATGCAATTATGGTATGCATAATTGAAATCATAAAATACATATCTTATGTGTCATGCCATTATAAAAATAAGATATAAATGTGCTGTGGAAAGCAAAATGCAGGGGCACCTGGGTAGCTCAGTGGGTTAAGCCTCTGCCTTCGGCTCAGGTCATGGTCTCAGGGTCCTGGGATCGAGACCCGCATCAAGCTCTCTGCTCAGTGGGGAGCCTGCTTCCCTCTCTCTCTCTGCCTGCCTCTCTGCCTACTTGTGATCTCTCTCTCTGTCAAATAAATAAGTAAAATCTTAAAAAAAAAAAAAAAGATCTGTACTCGAGGAACTACAGAACACTCATGAAAGAAATTGAAGAAGACACAAAAAGATGGAAGACCATTCCATGCTCTTGGATTGGAAGAATAAACATTGTTAAAATGTCTATACTGCCTAGAGCAATCTATACTTTTAATGCCATTCCGATAAAAATTCCACTGGTATTTTTCAAAGAGCTGGAGACAATAATCCTAAAATTTGTATGGAATCAGAAGAGACCCCGAATTGCTAAGGAAATGTTGAAAAACAAAAATAAAACTGGTGGCATCACGTCACCTGATTTCAAGCTTTACTACAAAGCTGTGATCACCAAGACAGCATGGTACTGGCATAAAAACAGACACATAGACCAGTGGAACAGAGTAGAGAGCCCACATATGGACCCTCAACTCTATGGTCAAATAATCTTCGACAAAGCAGAAAAAAAAAAATACAGTGAAAAAAGACAGTCTCTTCAATTAATGGTGCTGGGAAAATTGGACAGCTATAAGTAGAAGAATGAAACTCGACCATTCTCTTACACCGTACACAAAGATAAACTCGAAATGGATAAAGGACCTCAACGTGAGACAGGAATCCATCAGAATCCTAAAGGAGAACATAGGCAGTAACCTCTTTGATATCAGCCACAGCAACTTCTTTCAAGATTTGTCTCCAAAGGCAAAGGAAACAAAAGCAAAAATGAACTTTTGGGACTTCATCAAGATCAAAAGCTTCTGCACAGCAAAGGAAACAGTCAACAAAACAAAGAGGCAACCCACGGAATGGGAGAAGATATTTGCAAATGACAG
>PISX010036308.1:0-12085 GCA_004024625.1 Mellivora capensis | reverse complement strand
TGAGAAATCCACTGTCTTGTGAATTGTTTTCTCCTACAGTCAATGTGATATTACTCTATGGAAGCTTTTTATTTCAAGAGAATATTAAATCATTTATTGATTACACATGATAATGGATGATACACAAGCTTTAATCCCATCTATAATTTTATCTGATACCATAATTCAATTTAGATATATTGCATAGGATGTGCCAACAATCATATTAATAACCAAATAAACTCCAGGACTTTGCTTGGGTGACCTTTTAATGGTGAGCTCCAGGTCACAACACATTAACTGTCAGTTCAACTACACCAAGGTTTGTGGAGACAATGGCTTCTGTGCCCAAGCAGGTTGCAAATAAATTTCGAATGGAACCTGGCATCACCCTGAAGGAATTCTAACTTCACACTGTTGGGGTAGTATACCAAGATGGCTTCAGAGTAGACTAACTTTACACAGCACATTTTTTAAAAAGACACATTTATTCAGCGTCATGATCAGACTATTACATTTAGCAATCAACAGTATGGGTGCAAAAAAAAAATCTACATTAAAACCCTTTGTTGGAATGCTTTACACTTTCCACAGAACAGAAACTAAAATAACCTGTTATACAATTAGTCACAAATACAGTCCTCGAGTTTTTTTGCCCATACACATGAGTATTGTCTAAAACATGTCTTCTTTGTAGCAGCTAGGCCCTGCCACCACTGTGCTTGGCTGAGTTCACAAATCTGTTGTAACCTGTAGCTCCCCTGTCACTTCTCTGGCTCTCCTCTCCTGCTAAGCTTTGTTTCCTGGCAGTCATGAAAACCTTCTGCCACTGCCGTAGCTCCTGCTGCTGCTGGAGCCACCCCAGCCACCTTGGTTTCATGGTTTGGCGAAGTATTGGCCTCCACCACCATAAGGGCCAGAGCTTCTGCCTCCAAAATTGCCTCCTTTCATGGGTCCAAAATTTGAGGACTGATTGTTGTAATTGCCAAAATCATTATAGTTTCCGCCACCTCCAAAGTTGCTTCATTACCAAATCCGTTATAGCCATCCCCACTGCCACCAAATCCACCACCACCTCGACTGCCACCAGAGCCACCTCGACCACGGAAGTTTCCTCCACGACCAAAGTTGTCATTCCCACCAAAACCACCTCCACGACCACCACCAAAGTTTCCAGAACCACTTCGACCTCTTTGGCTGGATGAAGCACTAGCCATCTCTTGCTTAGGGAGCACTTTCCTTTCTTCATAGTTGTGGCCATTCACAGTATGGTATTTTTGAATGACAATCTTGTCTACAGAATCATGGTCATCAAATGTTACAAAAGCAAAACCCTTCTTTTTGCCACTGCCTCGGTCAGTCATGATCTCAATCACTTCGATTTTCCCATACTGTTCGAAATAATCTCTTAGATGATGTTCTTCAGTGTCTTCTTTAGTGCCACCAACAAAAATCTTTTTCACAGTTAAGTGGGCACCAGGTCTTTGAGAATTTTCTCTTGAGACAGCCCTCTTTGGTTCCACAACTCTTCCATCCACCTTGTGTGGCCTTGCATTCATGGCTGCACCCACCTCCTCCACAGTGGCGTATGTGACAAACCCAAAGCCTCTGGAGCACTTGGTGTTTGGATCTCTCATTACCACACAGTCCGTAAGTGTTCCACATTGCTCAAAATGGCTCCTCAGACTCTCATCGGTTGTTTCAAAGCTCAGACCTCCGATGAAGAGCTTCCGCAGTTGTTCAGGCTCTTTGGGAGACTCTGACTTAGACATGACGGCGGTGGGAGGGGAGACTTTAACCATGCTTACTTGGCGGCGTCCACGGGCAGAAAGCTCTATGGCAGCTTTTAAGAATTTTTTCATCTTTAGTTTTCAGAAGTTTCGTTTTAATATGTTTAAGCCAGAAGATTTTGTTTGTTTGCTTGTTTGTTTCCTTTGGAGTTTGGTCAGCTTCTTGAATCCATAAGTTTATGCCTTTTTGCCAAATTTGGGAAGTTTTCAGCCATATGTCTTTGAATGCTCTTTCAGCCCCATTCTTCCTCTTATCACCTTCTGGGATGCCAAATATAAGAATGTCGGATATTTTGTTACTGTCTCACAGGCCCTTAAAGATCTATTTACTTTCCCAGTCAATTTGCTATTGGTTCAAATTTGCTAAATTCTATTGATCTATTACCTCTATTATCTGATTCTGTTATCTATTATCTTTCCTCTATTTACTGTTG
Source organism: Mellivora capensis (assembly GCA_004024625.1). NCBI lineage: Eukaryota > Metazoa > Chordata > Mammalia > Carnivora > Mustelidae > Mellivora > Mellivora capensis. The sequence goes on along the minus strand of PISX010036308.1, from coordinate 9,882 downwards.
AGCCCATCTATCAAGATTTTTATTTGTTTTGGGTATTATATTTTATGATTTCTATAATTTCCATTTTTTAAATTTTAATAATTTCTATTTTTGTTAGGATTTTCCCTCACTTTGTTTCAAAAGAATTTATAATTGCTTGTTGAGGTATTTTTCTGAGGTCTGATTAAAATACTTGCCAAATAGTTCAAACATCTTATTCATCTCAGTGTTGGCATTAGTTATCTTTTCTTATTACAATTGTGATTTTCCTGTTCCTTGATTTGATGTTTTTTCCAATTGTATCTTGGACATTCTGACTATTATGTTAAGAGACTCTGGGTTCTGCCTGAATCTTTTATTTATCAGGAAGTTACCTGTTTAGTTTTAGTAAATAAGTTCTGAATTACTTTTGTAGTCTGTAGTTATAGTGATAATTTAATTTTCAAAGCTTTGATGTGGCTATTTTGGTCATTTTTGCTGATTTAGTGCTTTTGGATTTCAGTGGTTCCTGCTGCCACTGCCTGGAGGGTGGGTGGAGTTTCTCTGTCTTAGGCTACCAGGTGTCTTGAAGTGGGTGTGGGTGGGGCAGTTGTCCCTGGTATGTGGAGATGGAGAGGCTGAACTAGGCCACTTGTTGTAGGGAATCCCCTTCCTGGTGCTTCCCAACCACCCATGGCCTCCTGATGGGGAGAGGAATCTTTGGTTGGAGAAAGGAGGATACTTACCAGATTAGGAGTTTATCAGGACAACAATCCCTTGCCTGTGTATATAGGAGCCCATTTTCACCTTCTGGCTGATCTTCCCTATTCATGCTGCTTTGCTTGTTTGTGTTATCAGCAGGGCTTCCATTCAATCTGGGAAAAGAATGAACCTATCTGAATTGACTTCTTTCACTTGTTTAAAGGTTGGGAAATTCTGGCCATGAATCCTCTTCATCTATTATGTGAAGGGCTCATAAAATGCCCTGTCACTATGTTGTTCCTCCAGTACTGAAGTCTCTAGCCAGTTCACCTTCCTCTTCCACTTTTTGAAGTTTTCCTTTGGTTGTCTCTTGCATTATTTCCCACATTCACAGTTGTCCTTAATAGAGAAAAGCAGGGAGAAATAAGTCTGTGCTATCATGTTTGAATGGACTTTTTTTAAAATTTTCAATTTTTTTATTAACATATAATGTATTATTAGCTCCAGGGGTACAGGTCTGTGAATTGCCAGGTTTACACACTTCACAGCACTCACCATAGCACATACCTTCCCCAATCTCCATAACCCTACCACCCTCTCCCTACCCCCTACCCTGGCAACCCTTAGTTTGTTTTGTGAGATTAAAAGTCTCTATGGTATGTCTCCCTTCCGATCCCATCTTCTTTCATTTATTCTTTTCCTACTGCTCAAACACCCCACGTTGTATCTCCACTTCCTCATATCAGGGAGATCATATGATAGTTGTCTTTCTCTGATTGACTTATTTCACTAAGCATAATGCCCTCTATTCCATCCATGTCAACGCATGGCAAAGATTTCATTTCTTTTGATGGCTGCATAGTATCCCATCATATATATATATATGATGGGATACTATGCAGCCATCAAAAGAAATGAAATATATATATATTTATATCACCTCTTCTTTATCCATTCATCTGTTGATGGCCATCTAGTTCTTTCCTTAGTTTGGCTATTGTGGACATTGCTGCTATAAACATTCGGGTACACATGCCCTTTCAGATCACTACATTTATATCTTTAGGGTAAATACCCAGTAGTGCAATTGCTGGGTCATAGGGTAGCTCAATTTTCTACTTTTTGAGGAAACTCCATGCTGTTTTCCAGAGTGGTTGCACCAGCTTGCATTCCCACCAACAGTGTAGGAGGACTTCCCTTTCTCGGCATCCTCGCCAGCATCTGTCATTTCCTGACTTGTTAATTTTAGCCATTCTGACTGGTGTGAGGTGGTATCTCATTGTGGTTTTGATTTGTATTTCCCTGATGCCAAGTGATGTGGAGCATTTTTCATGTGTCTGTTGGTCATCTGGGTGTCTTCTTTGTAGAAATGTCTGTTCATGTCCTCTGCCCATTTCTTGATTGGATTATTTGTTCTTTGGGTGTTGAGTTTGATCAGTTCTTTATAAATTTTGGATACTAGCCCTTTATCTGATATGTCATTTGCAAATATCTTCTCCCATTCTGTCAGTTGTCTTTTGGTTTTGTTACCTGTTTCCTTTGCTGTGCAAAAGTTTTTGATCTTGATGAAGTCTCAATAGTTCATTTTTGCCCTTGCTTCCCTTGCCTTTGGTGATGTTTCTAGGAAGAAGTCCATTTTCTCCATGTATCTTCACATTGTCTTCCCTCTGTTCCTCTCTTCATGTCTCTGTGTCCAAATTTTCCCATTCTATAAAGACACTAGTTATATTGGGTTATGATGGACTACTCTAATGACCTCATTTTAACTTGATTGCCTCTAAAAGAACCCTATCTCCAAATTAGCTCACATTCTGAAGTTCTGCAGGGTTAAGGTTTCAATATACGAATTTTATGGGACACAATTCAACCCATGACATTATCTCCACTAATGTTAACTGTTCTCTAAACTGCTCAAAATCTTGGTGTTTCCCTTGATTCCTCCCTACTTCATATTCCCCATATTATATATCATTGAAACTGTTTATGTTCATAATAAAATTATATAAGCACTTGACTCCATTATTTGAAACAGCTATATCATGGTTCAAACCATTATCATCTCTATCCTAGATTACTGTTATAGCTCTTTGTCTTTTGTTTCTGATGTTAACTCCTATGGTCTATTCCCAACATACTAGCCTATATGACATCATTAAAATATATATGGTATCATGTCATAAAATATCCCAGTGGGTTCCATTATGATGTCCTACTAGATTTATATGACTCCTAATCCACGATTTGTATTTCATGTCCTGCTCTTCTTCTTGTTATATCTGCTATAGTCATACTGGTTCCTTAATATTCTTGGACATTATTCAAGTATCCAGGCATGGTCTTGCCTCAGAACCATTTCAATTGCTGTTCCTCTTGCCTAGAGTGTTCTTTAGTTGATGTCTAATAGCTTACCTCTCTCATTTCCTTTAAGTCTTCACTTACATCACATTTTTAGTAAGCAGTTTCTTAGCTACACTGTGTTAAATTTTGCCCATTTGAGGCCTTTCATGACTTCACATTCTTCTTTATTTTTTACCTCAGTAGTTACCATCACCTAACATAACATATATTTTACTTTTTCATCTGTAATTTTATTTGTCTTCCAATAGAATGGAAATTGTATAAGATTATGGATTTTGTGTTCTTTCATATATTAGAGTATCTGTCAAATAATGCTCACTTGATAATATTTGTTGAATATATAAATTTATATTAAAAAATTGGAAGGTACCAGTATTTAGTTTCCTAAAAATTGGGTAGGACAAGAAAAAGCAAGGTACAGTTAGGAGTTACAATTTTTTTTACACACTTTAAAAACAAGTATGTAGCTGCACTTTATAAGCATTTAATAAAATATAATAAAAACACTCATCTATATTAGATTCCATATTTTTAAAAAATAATAAGAAATATCATCCATAACACTGCCTTTATTTTCATATAACTACATTTTCTATGAAACTACAAAATGTAACTCTTTTGGATGTACTTATCAACTCATGGCCCTTCTCAGACTCAAGTTGTTTTAAATAAATTAATAATAGCAACACATCAAATAACATTATTTCTAAATATTTAAATTGTACACATTTAGGTGGTAGAAGCCTGTTGAAATTGACTTCTTGTCCTTTCACTTACTTCTCTAACATTTTTGGCAACCGGATATTACCAGTGTTTCCTCATTCTATTACAATTCCAAGGTATGAAATTAGGTACCTTCAAAGGAGTCTAGGTTTCCTTCAGTGGAGAATATTAGCAGAGGGCTAGTGGCTCATAGGTAAGTTGGTGTTTGGTATTTGTCCCTTATGCTGCTAATGAGGCAATTTTTATCTTTAAAAAAATTTCCTTTCTGATTATGAGTCCACATTGATCTTACAAATTTAACATAGCATCCTTCTTACTCTACTTTTTAATAGTGTGTGGTTTCATTGATTACCAAGGTTTTCTCTATATTGACATTGGCACACCAGATGTCAGGCTGAGTTAGCAACAAAGACAACCCAGGGTACAGGAGGCAATATAGAAGCCAGAGACCATGACTGGACTACTGGCATATAAATGCAATTTAATACATTTTCCCCTCACAAACTTCTATCCCTGTCCTTGACACCCACTGTCATTTTCATCTTGTTTCACTTTATTTTTATGTAGAAGAGAAGAAAAAATAATATTGTTCATTATCTATGTCCTCCACTACAATCTAAGCTATAGGAGATTTTATTCAATTTTGTTTACTATTATGTTCCTACTGCCTAAACAAGTTCACTAATAATAATTGTTAAATAAGTGAATTATTTTTTTGTTATAGAACTCATAGATTGGATAAAGCCATCAAATGAAAATGTCTAAAGGAAAAAAAGCTAGGGGTGAAGAATGTAGTTAAGTCATATATTGTTTCAAGACAAAGAGAAAAATAATCCAAAATCATGGCAGGAAAGAAGTCACTAGAGACAGGAGAAACAAACAAAACAACAATAACAATAACAAAGAGTGTCAGAAACCAGAGAAGGAAGGAATTCTAAATTGGGAATTTATGGTCAATATCAGCAAATGTTCATAGTAGTCAAGGAAATTAAGGAAAAAGTTGTCCCATTATGTTTGGTAGTGTGCACTGTTTTGTACCCAGTGATACCAGTTTCAATTCAGTAGTAAGTGACACACTATACTGGTTTCTGGAGGAGTTAATGGACATTCAGGCCATAAAAAGAATACATGTCAAGTATTTTCTCATAGTATAGTACAAAGGAGAGGAGGTCTTTAGTATAGTAATTGGTGGACATGGAGTCTCTGAAAATGTTTCTTGTGTGTGTGTGTGTGTGATTTTCTTAATAAAAATGGAGTGATTTGAAAATGCTTTATATTCTGGGAGTAAAGAGACAGTGGGAATTGAAGATAAGAAGAAAAGCAGATGATGGATAGCTCAAGATCCTTGAAGGAACAGACCCTAAAGCACAAGTAAAAAAGCACAAGTAAAAGGTCACGCTAAACAAGAATAAGGGTGGACTTCTCTACTAAGAGCAGAAAGCACAATGTAGCTGGTAGGAAAGTAAGATTATTCAGGAGAATTTGTAAGTGGCAGAAGTGACTCACTGATTGCAGGAAAGTTGAAGGCAAGGTCTCCTGCCAAGAATTCAGGGTAAACAATAGAGGGATATATCTAGAGAGAGGCCAGAGATGAGGGAACATGGATTTTGGAGACTAGACAGAGGATTAATACAAGGACAGACTATGGTCTTGAAGTAGGACTGGCATGAACCTCTATGGCATTATTGGGATGGCATTTGTATTGCTCACATATTTTCAAGGATGGCTTATTTTCTTTGTATACTTTTGGGTGCCAAGGTAAAACCTTAGGAGTTATATCTCTGTAACATTCATATTAGAGTGAATTTATTATTAAGAAGTTGGATATTTTATAAAGGACTTGAATTAAGATAGGAATTAATGGTTTGATGAAACCAAAGAACTAGAAACAAGAATGTAAAGAGTTAAAATGATAAATGTGGGAGTTGTATTCAGAGAAAGATACTGAGATTCGTAAAAATTTTAAGGTAAATAGGTAATGAAAAAATTCAGAGCTTAATGGTAGGAAAGGTTGACAGATAAGTTATAGAGAGAAAATCACTGGAAATTGGGAAATCAAGAAGTTGTGAAATCAGGATGTTAAGTAGATCACAGAGAAAACATATAAATGTTTCAAATTCCAGAGATAAACATATGCCAAGATATTGCTATATTTAGTTGTAGAGAGAACTACATGATCTTTGTGTGCCAAAGTCCTTGGTGAATACAAAAAGTGATGATGAAAGAAGGGCGAGGAAACTGTAGTGCTGTTTGGCAGATGTCTAAAAGCAACTGCTTTATATGAGAATGGAAAATTAGTGGTTTGGAAGCAACATGAGTAAGGAGGGAGAATGCTATGGATCCTCCCTGACCAGAAATAAGAATGAGTTGCCCTCTTTATATGGATGCAGACACGGAATTATCATACAGGAAAAGTGAAGTTTCTATTGAAGCATGCAAAGAAAGATAGTCCTGTGGGGTCTAGTGTTTTTTTTTTTTTGTTTTTTTTTTTTTGTTTTTTTTTAAAAACAACAGAGTTAACAACTGAGAGTATGCAATTAAAAGAAGTTAGGAGGAAAGGCAGTCGTGATCACAAAGACGGCAGAAGCACAGAGTGGTATGGCTAGTAATGTTGGAGGGGATTATAGCTGTAGTTTGGGGCAGAAGCCAATTATTAAAGAGATTAGATATCCTAAGATTAACTGGTCCCACATTTATGACTTGGAAACTCTGGCATATAACATTTCTATGGCAAACAAAATAAAGCATTCCCTCTGCAACCCTCCCTTCACCAAACAAAACAAAACAAAACAAAACAAAAACCAACCAAACAAACAAACAAACAAAACCCAACAACAAAACAACTAATATTTGTTAAATTTTTATTAAGTACCTAAGAGAGCTAACTAAGCACTTTACATGTACACACTAGTTCCAACTTCATCTCAAACCAAGGAAGCAGGTGTCATTTTCATCTCAGTTTTGCAGGTGTGTCACTCACTGAGTTTCTTGAATTGTGTAACTTATCCAAAGTCAGAGCCAGACTGTAACAGAAATGAGATTCAGACCGAGGTCAGTTTTGTTCCAAAGTTTTTGAGTTTTTAACTACATTATTGTACTGACAAACTTAGTTGGATAATGTTTCTGTGTTTCTGGCACAATCACTATATAATAGCCTTTGTCCAAGGTTTGTAATAGTGTATTAGTAAAAATTGATTGGCTTCTCTGTAGAACTCAACCCAGTCTGGAGAAGGAAGGAACAGGCAGAGCCTGATATGCATTACTGAGCTCAACTGATTATGCAACTACTTTTTACCACTTATATAAGTGTGGAAAAAAGCATGGTGTGGCTAGGCATGAATTACTGATGATAATGATGATGAAATGAAGGGGAAAAAGAGATGGTGAAGAAAAATGTAGAGGGATAGAATCTTATGCAGTCGAGTCTCTTGTCTTCTCCACCCCAGCTCCCATAGGACATTTGCCTCTGTGCCCTTATACACTATTCTGCTCTTTGGGAAGATAAAGGCCAAAAACTTCTAGTAAATTGTCATGAGATAATAGCAGTATAATAATGAAGTGCTCTGAAGTTTTATGTCTAAGCAAGGAAATATGAAACCTTGGGAGCAAGTTAAAAGGGAAGAGATGGGGAGGAGACAAGATGGCAGAGAAGTAGGAGGAGGCTCTGTTTCAACCTGTCCCCTAAAGTGAGCTGATTACCTACCAAAGAACTCTGATCACCCATGAAATCAGCCTGGGAATAGAATTATACACTTCTGGATCTCTATGGGGGCAGTAGATGCCAGTGGGCAGAAGCGTTCCAGGGTGCACCTTGTCTACACCACAGCTGATACATTCAGCTACACATCCATTCAACCATCTCTCACCAAAATTACTAGGAGGACGAATGCCCAACAGAAGAAAAATTCAGAGACTGGGCCTTCTGCAGTCAGAGCTATTGGATATGGACATACACAGTATGTCAGAAAGGGAATTCAGGCTAACAATTATCTAAGCAATAGCTAGATAATTGGAGAAAGGAGACAGCCTTTGATGACAAAATGGAATTGATTAGGGCAGGAGTGGAAGTCACCAGGGATGATGTTCACAATGTTCTCAATGAGTTCCAATCTAATCTAAATTCTCTAAAAGCTAGGGTAACTGAGGCAGAAGATAGAATTAGTGATCTGGTGGACAAACAGATCGAGAAAAAGGATCAGGAGGAAGCCTTGAAGGAACAGCTTAGAAGCCACGGAAACAGAATTAGGGAAATAAATGACACCATGAAACGTTCCAATGGCAGAATTATTGAATCCCCAAGGGGAAGGAGAAAGAAATACTAGAAAATATAGTCGAACAAATTCTCCATAAAAATTTTAATTTTCCCAATCTCGCGAATGGAACCAGCATTTGTGTACTAGAGGCAGAAAGGTCTTCCCACAAGATGATAGAATCTAGAAAGACCTCGAGACCCCTGATAATGAAAATGATGAATCATAATTGTAGACAGGAGCTCTTGAAAGCAGCTAGGGCTAAGAAATTCCTTACATACAGAGGAAAGCCCATCAGAATAATGTCAGACCTTTCCACAGAAACCTGGCAAGCCAGAAAGGGCTGGCAAGACATATTCAGGGCACTAAATGAGAAGAACCTGCAGCCAAGAATACTTTATCCAGCAAGACTGACATTCAAAATGGATGGAGAGATAAAGAGCTTCCAAGACCGGCAAGGTTTAAAAGAGTAAGTGACCACCAAGTGGACACTGCAGGAAATATTAACGGGGGGTTCTATAAAAGAGGAAAATCATAAGAATATCATTGAATAGAAATAAATGGAGACAATCTACAGAAACAAAGACTTCACAGGTAACATGATGTCAATAAAAACGTATCTCTCAATAATCACTCTCAATGTGAATGGCCTAAATGTGGCCAAAAAAATGACAGAGTTGCAGATTGGATAAAACAACAGGACCCATCCATATGTTGTCTACAAAAGACCCATTTCGAACCTAAGGATACATCCAAACTGAAAGTGAAGGGGTGGAGAAGCATCTTTCATGCCAGTGGGCCTTAAAAGAAGGCCAGGGTAGTGATTCTCATATCAGATAAATTAGATTTTAAACTAAAGACTGTAGTCAGAGATACAGAAGGACACTACATCATTCTTAAATGGTCTACCCACCAAGAAGATCTAACAATTGTAAATATTTATGCCCCCAATATGGGAGCAGCCAATTACATAAGAAAACTGTTAATCAAGATAGTCATATCGATATGAATACATTTATAGTAGGAGATCTTAACATGCCACTCTCAGGAATAGACAGATCATCCAAGCAGAAAATCAATAAAGAAACAAGAGCATTGAATGACACATTGGACCAGATGGACCTCATAGGTATATACAAAACATTCCACCCTAAAACAACAGAATACTCATTCTTCTCAAGTGCACCTGGAACCTTCTCCAGAATAGACCAGATACTGGGTCACAAATCAGGGCTCAACTGATACCAAAAGATTGAGATTATTCCCTGCATATTCTCAGATCACAATGTTTTGAAACTGGAGCTCAACCACAAGGGAAAGTTTGGAAGGAATTCAAACACCTGGAAGCTAAAGACTACCTTGCTTAAGAATGCTTGGATCAACCAGGAAGTCAAAGAAGAACTTAAACAAGTCATGGAAACCAATGAGAATGAAGACACTTCGGCCCAAAACCTATGGGATAGAGCAAAGGCGGTCCTAAGGGGGAAATACATAGCCATCCAAGCCTCCCTCAAAAAAATTGGAAAATTCAGAATATGCCAGCTGTCTCTACACCTTAAAGAACTGGAGAATCAGCAATAAATTAAGCCAACTCCACACACAAGGAGGGAAATAATCAAGATTAGAGCAGAGATCAATGAGATAGAAACTAGAGATACAGTAGTCACATCAATGAAACTAGAAGCTGGTTTTTTGAAAGAATCAATAAGATCGATGAATCATTGGCCAAACTAATCCAAAAGAAAAGAGAAGGCCCAAATTAATAAACTTATGAATGAAAAGGGAGAGATCAAAACTAACACCAGGAAATAGAAACAATCATCAGAAATTACTATCAACAGTTATATGCCAATAAATTAAGCAACCTAGATGAAATGGATGCATTCCTGGA
>PISX010036307.1:0-12082 GCA_004024625.1 Mellivora capensis | reverse complement strand
TTAGAGAATTTAGATTAGATTGGAACTCATTGAGAGCCTTGTGAACATCATCCCTGGTGGCTTTCAGTTCTGCCCTAAAATTGTGAACATCATCCCTGGTGGCTCTCAGTTCTGCCCTAATCAATTCCATTTGGTCATCCATGGTTTTCTCCAACCTCGCTATTGCCTGGATAATTGTTAGCCTGAATTCCCTTTCCGATGTAATGTCTATGTCGGTAGCCATTAGCTCTGTTGCAGAGGGCCCATCCTCTGAATTTTTCTTCTGTTGGGCATTCCTCCTCCTAGTCGTTTTGGTGAGAGTTGGCTGAATGGTTGTAGCTGGATGTATCGACCTTGGTGCAGTGAAGGTGCACTCTGGAATGCTTCTGAGCAATCAAGAGTCCCCACCCAAATGAAAAAAAAAAAAAGAAAGAGAAAGCAGAAAAAGAGAGAAAGAGAGAGAGAGAGAGAGAGAGGGAGGAAAAAGAAAGAAGGATAAAAGAGAAGGCTCAGCTCAAATGGGCCCCAAGGTAAGGTTTGTGAAGTATACAAACAAATACAGGGAAACAAAAAAGACTGATAAAAGTATATGACAAGAGAAGAAAAAGAAATATGTACATATATATGTAGAAGGAAAACAGAGAAACAAACAGACAAACAAAAAAAAGAACCTTGTCAATAAGAACCCTAAGTATAAGATTTATAGACTACCAGGACAAACACAAGTAAACAAAAATACTGGTAGGAGAAAAAGGTGGGAGAGTGGTTGTAAATTCTCAGTGTGGTCGAGGAAGGTTATTTTGCTTCTTCCTGGATGTATCTTGATATCTTTTTTAAGGGATACAACTTTCCTAAGATATCAGGGGATTAAAAATTGGTTAACCTATAGGGGTAGCATTGATTGGGGAAAGGGGATTACCTTGAATTTTAACTCTATATGAATATTAGCAAATAAAAGTAAAGAAAAGAATGATCTAAACTAAAGTGAAATTTAAAATATATATATATAAAAAATAGAAAAGCAAAAGTAAAACATGGGTATATGTATCAAAAAGTTCAGGTTAGAAGGTTATTATGGAATTTGATGTACTGGACGTCTCACTGTGATGGTAAATAGGCTAAAAAAATCTATATAACAAAATAAAAAAGGTTAAAAAAATTAAAAATGAACCAGAATACTGGGAACGAATTAAGAATTAAACGTATCTATGAAGTAGTAGTGATTGTTGTCTTCTCGGCTGGTTGGCTTTCTGGGGGAGGGGCCTGCCGCGTGGGTTTTCAGGCGGTGTTTCCTGCATTAAGTCCTCCCGCCCCCCTCCAGGGGGTGGGCTCTGAGGAAACCGGGCCATTAGGCTTTTGTTCTCTGGAGGTTTTTATGTCTGTTCCTTTGTTTTCTCTCCCCCCTTGGCAGTTCCGGATGGTACTTGGAGGTTTAGAGGAAAGCAAATTGCACCCAGACCTCCCTCCCAGAGAGAAGCCCCAGTCCGTTCCCCTCTGGGTGCTGCAGAGCAGGTTCCCAGCCGCGATCTCTGGGGACACCTGTGTGTCCTGCTTGTACTCAAAACCACAAGCGGCAGCTCTCTGGGCAGCTCCAGACCCCCAGAGAGGTTCCAAGCAGGGAAGGCACACAGAGATTTTCCCGCTGGCCCGAGCTGGGAGTGATCAGACTTTCTGGGTCCTAGAGTCCCCGCTGGTGCCTGCACGCCTCTCTCAGGGGAGGGGGTGGAGCGCATCTCAAGTGCTGCTAGCATGGCACGACACACACGTGGGGACTGCAAAAGTCTGTTTCTGCTCTGGAGGGTCCCAGCCCCTCCACAAGCCCAGCGTCCTTAGGAGGTCTCCTCGCAGCTCAGCGACCAGGACCTGGTTTCTCCGCTGCACTCTCTCTGGCTCAGCGCCAGGGGTGTCTGCCCTCCGTGGGGGACTTAAGCCCCTGTCCCTAACAGTTCCAATTCCTACAATTTCACCCTGTGATCTTTTCTCTTTTTGAGTGCTTTTTATCGGTCTTCAAGTTAATGCTGGTCCCCAGTCTTAGGGGACTCTCGTATTGGGGTATTACTTCCCAATGCGTCTCCTCTGGTGGCTCCCTCCCCCTTTTGTTTATCTTCCGATACTAGTCTGGTATTCCCACTCCGCTTTACCTGCCCACTGGCGTCTTCTGCCCCCGTAGAGATCCTGACATCCCACTGGCATCTTCTGCCCCCGTAGAGATCCTGACGAGTAGAATTTTGATCTCAGGCTGATTTCATGAGTGATCGGAGTTCCTTGGTAGGTAATCAGCTTACTTTAGGGGACAGGTTGAACCAGAGCCTCCTCCTAGTTCCCCGCCATCTTGTCTCCCTCGGCTACTTGTACTTTAATTAAAGATAAAATGCAGGTATTTATTTTGTAATTCAGGCATTTTCTGTAATAGAATATAGAATGGTACCAAATCAGGCTTCTGAACTAAACATTATTTTAAGATCCTTCTAGCTTTGTGACTCTTTAGGAAGCAAGTGAAATTTTGCCTTAGAATCTGAAGAATGTGTATTGAAATAATGTGAAACTATGAATGAAATATATTCAATGAGGAGTGGTCATCTTTAAGAACAGAAGTACTGGGATGATCATATTACTTGCAGAAAACTGATTTATGCTGGGAAAGGGTCATGATTTCCAAAAGGGCAGGCATGGCAAATATTGCATCATAGAAAGTCCTTTAAGAATTATACATTATAGGGACACCTGGGTGGCTCAGTTGGTTAAGTGGCTGCCTTCACCTCAGGTCATGATCCTAGCATCCTGAGATCGAGTCCCGCATTGGGCTTCTTGCTCGGCGAGGAGCCTGCTTCTCCCTCTGCCTCTGCCTGTGCTCGCTCTCTCTCTCTGACAAATAAATAAATAAAATCTTTTAAAAAAAAAGAATTATACATTATAATATTCTCTGGCCACAGAGCAGTTTAAAAGATAGGCATATAAGAAATATTTCATGCATTATCTATATTACTTTAACTAATATATATCTTAGGCCTTCTGTTTTAAACTTTAATTTCTGCAAATAAATCTCCCCATGCATTGGCTATCTTGCAGATCAAAAACAGGTACGTGAACATATTCAATGGAACAATGATGGTGAGTTTTAACACCTACTTTATTAAATCTTATTATGTGAAATTAGTGTTTGGTGATAGTTATACATAATCTTGTTATTTACCTTTTTAGTTACTTTTAGACCTAGTTATATAATTTATAAAATCATATTACCTCTTCACACCTTTTCTGTCTCTACCATGGAAGATAAATGAAGAATAAAACACCAATATATTTGGGAAAAATCAGAATATTAAATGTGTGTATACGCAAACACACAAATATATATGTATATAGCACATACATACGATTTTTTTTCTAAGAAAACTTCAGTCTTAATTAAGAAACCTTCATTATTTATAAAATTTCTTAGACTATTGGTCAGATATAGATATAATGCATAGGTTTTTGTACATGGGCCAGAGAGTTCTTCTGGGTTTGGTTATTGCTGATACTAGATCAAATGGCCAAACAGTAAGATTGTATAATCAAAAATACATTTAATTGTGATTTCTTTCTTATGAAAAACAATTTCACTTTATAACAAGAATGCCAAAGTACTCTTAGAAGCTTGTAGTAAGCAATCACCTCTGCTGAATGAAGTTAAATTGCCTAAAGATTCCCTGGCCGATGTTAGAAAATGGACTAAAAAAGTCAAGGAAGTAAGCAGTGTTGACCTTATATAAGGCCACAAGATCCACCAGAGTATCATCTTTATACTGAGTTCATAGGTCACCTTATTCATCAAGTCCATCAAAAATAGTCTCTTGAAAGAAGCCCCAACAGAATAATAAGCTCAGCAATGGGTCTTTGCAGTCCAAGACCAATGATGTTAAAGGATGTCATCGAACTGGGCTCATTAATATCTGTGAGGATAAGGGAGCCCTGAAATAATTGAGATCAGGTAGCAGAAACCACTGGAGGCAAGGGGCCTACATTTACTATAATAAGTGGTAAGGTCAGAGCCTGGGGGGTTTGACCCTAAGGCAGTTATGGAAATGGTCAATAAATCATGACAACCTTATGACAACAGGTGAATGGCCAAAGAGGGTACAGTTTAACATCTATAATCAGAGGAAGGCAAGAATGAAGGAGCAGAAAGAATTAAGGTAGTTTCCCTAATAAAAGTCACATCTTTTCCTCAATTCCTAGATTGAGCCACTTTTCAAATGTTTACCTCTTGGTTAAGGAAATGGTCAAGGCTATAGGGGGAATGACCCTACTATATCACCATAAGTATATATTGTAATTATAGACTCTATAATTATCATAAAATTACACAGGGTCATTCAAAAATTTGAAAAAGCAAATACTTAGACATTTGGGTGACTCTCAGAAACAGTGTCTGAATTTAAAGTCATACCCGTGGGTGTAAAATACCCTTTCTTATAAGGGGCAAGTAATATACAGAGTTCTACTTAGAATCCAAATTGTAGTAGGTCCTTTGGGTCAGCAAAGCTACCCAGTGGTTATTTTCTCATTGCCTGAGTGTGTAACCGATTTTAACACCCTTGGCAATAATAATAACCTCACTTTGGGTCTTTGGCCAATGGAATAATTACTAACACAGTAAGAAAGCCAAGTGGAAGCCTCTGAAACTGCCCTATAACTACCTAAATAATAAATAAAAATCAATATTGCTTCCTTGGGGTTGTGATTAGTGTCACCACTTAGAACTTCAGAATGCAAGGCTTGGCCACTTATATCTCCAATTAATTTGTCAGAACAACCATAAGTACCACAAGTTTAATCAATCAATATTTTCATAATGCAGTTGCTGTGCCCAATATAGTATCATCACCAGATCTTATAATTGAGGTTTCAAGTATAGCATATATAACCTATCATCTGGTATAGGTATTATTTTGTATTCTTATAAAAATAATAACTAATATGAATTCACATGAAACAAATAAAATATTCCTTCATAAAATTATGCAGGGTTAAATTATCTTCTGATCTCTAGCATAATATAATATGGAAAGAATTAGACTATGGAGTTCTGCAAAATATCATGTTGTTCTATTACATTGATGGCAGAGATCATTGGACAGGATGAGCAAGAACTGGGCTAGTTTTCTTTGAATTTTTAGTAATACAATGTATTAAAAAAGGTGAGAGATATATTCAATGGGGTGTCACAAATATAACAGTTTCAATGCAGTTTGGACCAGTACTCAGGAGCACAGTAAAATATCTCTTACAGGGTATAAAAATAATTGTTGAGCTTTAATTCTCCTACCTCAAAATAGGAAGTACAGTGCCTGATAATAGTATTTGGATTCTGAAATCAATAAATTCTGGATCTAGAAATATTGTATGAGTGTTATGAGTGTTATCTAAAGCAGGGAGATTCTAGAGTAGGTCTAGCATCTTTGTTCCCCTATCTTTGTGAATTAGCACAAAGTCTGATAGGACCACACCAGGAAGCCATTAAAATACATGGTAATAGCTAATAATATCTTAGTTATATCAGAAGTGACTATATTCCAAATAAAATAACCCAATGAATCTTAACTAAATTAAGCTTATTAAACTTAACCTTACTAAACCAAAACCTTAACTAAACCTAAACCTCAACTTACTTCCCCTTAGGCAGATCCTCAAATCTCTCCTAGTAGCTCTCACTACCTAACACTGAGGACAGTGTGAATATAGGGGGAAGTCAGAATGAAACTAGTCAGAAATTAAAATATATGGCTTTTGGAAAACTCACTGAAGTATGTGTTTTAAAACACAAGGTTAACATTAATTCCAGAAGCTCAGATGGTATCCATGTAAATTAGGGACCTTGCGGGTTAAACTTCATTAGCTTTCTGGCAAGTTTGTCTCTGACATTGTTCTTTATCATTTAAAGCAATCTATTATCCTCAAAAATTATTTGGTTTATTGTTTAAAGAAAAGAAAAAAGAAACACGACCTTGAGAAATGTTCCTCTTTATTAGATCCACAAATAATAAATTACAGTTCTCATTTTCAAATCAATACTTTAATTAACCTTAATTTTCATCTACTAATAATGTAGTTTGAGGCAGAGTCCTTACTAGTCTTCCAGCAACATATATTATACATTTATTAGTTTGTCATTTTGTTTTGTTTAATTTGGCCTATCATCAGAAGTACAAATTAATCTTTAACAGGGCAAACAATTCATAGAGAATAAAAATCATAAGAAAAATAAATTAACAGAGAACTAATAAAAATGTATCACAAACTCATATACAATGCATAGCACTGAGAAATTTCAAATGGAACAAATACACCAACTTTTTTTACCCTGATAAGGAAATAAATAATGAAGTAACATAGATAATAACCTACATAGCACAGCATTCCAAACATGCTAACACAACAAATCCACAGTAACTCTCAAGTATATTTGAATGAGGAAAGGAGTCTAAAATGAAACACCATTGGTATAGTACTTTAACAAAATTGTAATAAATAAAATGACTATCATTTTGCATTCTAATAACTTAAAGACATAATAGGAAACCAGGTATTTTAGTCCACTAAACTTAGAACTAGTCATATGCAGAAAATGTAATATAATGTAATCCCACTGGTCTCAGTCAACTAGACTCCACAATCTTGGCTATCTAGCAATAATTTGGAAGAATAGCGTATAAGATAAACATACTAAAATCTCAGAAAACAAATAAACAAGCAAAACAAAGATGGTCTAGTCAAAAATACATCCTTTTAGTATTTGTAGGATATATTTTCTTTATAATTGGCCAACTGATTCATGTATTCTGACCTAAATTAGATGGTTGAAATTTCAGCAGATTGAATGATATATTTCTGTATTTTTCATGCTTCTGTATATATCTTTATGGACGATTTTGGATCTAATTTTCAAGAAAAGATTATTGCCTTTGAAAAGTTGGTAAGCTTTATTTCCACAGACAATTTAAATTTGATATGGAATTTTGTTTTATTTTTCTTTTAAACCAAGAGAAACAACATTAAGTTTATGGACTAATTATAGTAAACTATTTTCATAATTTCCTGAATTAAAATAACTTCCTATTTTTCTTTCCTGCATCTACATTCCCTCATTTAAAAAGTGTTTCTTCTGGGATGCCTGGGTGGCTCAGTTGGTTAAGCGGCTGCCTTCAGCTCAGGTCATGATCCCAGCGTCCTGGGATCGAGTCCCACATCGGGCTCCTTGCTCACCAGGGAGCCTGCATCTCCCTCTGCCTCTGCCTGCCACTCTGTCTGCCTGTGCTCGCTCTCTCTCACTCCCTCTCTCTCTGACAAATAAATAAATTAAAAAAAAAAGTGTTTCTTCTAACTACTCTTTAACCTTGACATTTGTACTTCCATTAGTAAGAATTTTGAGGGATCCCAGAATTCCAGGTTTTCTAGGTAAATGTGTCCATTCTCCTAATATTCACAGCTATTCATGTGTTTGGAGATGTTCAGAACTAATTTCTTTCTAGTGAGTGGTGTAGAGTACTATCCAGAGGACCATTTAAAGATCTTGTCCTTTGCTTGGAGTATTGCCTGCTGACCTCTCATGGTCAAATCCTTCTTCATCAGTTGTGCCAGCCTGGGGAAGAATTGCTTCACCTATCATCTTGCCACTTAGGGGCCGTCCACCTTCAAAGACTGTCCAAAGAGGAAGTGCAGAAACCTACCCCCCTTACATATATTTAGGGTAACTCTGAAGGGTCATCTCAGTTCCAAAGTCCCCGTAAAATTGGCCGATTGTTACTTATAGCTGGATTCCACTTCAAGTTTTTCTCTATACCTAATTTTGCTCTCTTCATCCCTTTATAAACAGTTATCCCCACAGCATTCATCTATAAAATCCCTGCAAGAAAACCTTTATTTCCTAGGAAATATGATCTAAAACTGTTGATACAGGACATGATCCTAGGAAGCTGACACCAAAATTAGATTTTGAAGCAGAATAAGCTGCCAGCTTCATCTGCTTCTCAAGAATTCCATCATTGGTCAAATTTTAGTAGTAATTGCCTTTGGCATGCTGTAAAGATGTAATTATAAAAAAGCCTCCCATTGATGAATTCAGAAGAGATACAAGTAGAAGAGTAGGTGTGGAGAGATACATTTCAATCATTTGGAAATTTCAATAAAAGCAGTAATAGTAAAGAATATGGAATTGATGATACTTGTTGGATGTTATTAATTCAATGAAGAAACATTACAATTTATGAATAACTAATAAACAATAGTCTTATTACTATCACAGCCTCTATAGCTAGAGGCCAGAAAAATTTGATTATCAGGGTATTGGAGCTACAACAAAGGTTGAAATCTCAACCCCAGAAAATTTGTTATACCAAGACCAAAAACCTGACCAAGAAATGTTTGGATTATCAGAATTTATATGGGTACATGTAAGTCCATGCACTTAAAAACCTTCAATTCCCAGGGTGGCTGGGTGGCTCAGTGGGTTAAAGCCTCTGCCTTCGGCTCAGGTTATGATCCCAGGGTCCTGGGATTGAGCCCCACATCGGGGTCTCTGCTCCACAGGGAGCCTGCTTCCTCCTCTCTCTCTGCCTGCCTCTCTGCCTAGTTGTGATTTCTCTCTGTCAAATAAATAAAATATTTTTACAAAAAACCTTAAGAAACCTTCAATTCCCAAGTTAGTAAGAACTCTTTGGGCTTGCAGAACTAATTCACTCTTACTTTTTTTTTTTTTTAAAGATAGCACACTTATTACTTGAAGACCATACAAAAATCCCTCTCTTGAAAGAAAGAAAAAAAATGACTCCTCAGGACAATAACACTAGCTCTAGGTCATCAGGTTAATAATTAGAATCATGTCACAATATAGTCCTGCTGAAAAAGTGAAAGATTGCCTAAGTTTGTAAGGGGATTACATACCACAAGAACTGTAGAGCCTAGCATATACCAGTACTTAGAACACCCTGAGTGAAGGGGAGCCTGGATCTCTACATGAAAAGATAATACAACATCTTAGCAAGAGTATATAATAATGATTAATCCAATTCTTCCTCAAAGGGGTCTACAGCTATTTGACCATTTAGCCATAACCCAGGAAAGAAGATTACCCAAACATTGCAAAAATTCTTAGATGTAGGACCTGAGTAGACATTGTTACCTGAGGAACTGAATTGTCATCATAGTCATCATCCACACTAAGATCACCAGAGGGCATTATCAAAGGAATGTAGTAAATGAGGGCCATGTAATAAATGAAGCTCTTGACCAGGCATGACTCATGGTGGCTAATATGCCTAATAGGCTTATCTACAGAACTACTTGATGGTGATTTCTCTGTTATCCAAATTTTTTTAAAAGATTTTATTTATTTATTTGTCAGAGAGAGAGAGAGAGAACCAGAGAGCGAGCACAGGCAGACAGAGTGGCAGGCAGAGGCAGAGGGAGAAGCAGGCTCCCCGCCGAGCAAGGAGCCCGATGTGGGACTCGATCCCAGGACGCTGGGATCATGACCTGAGCCGAAGGCAGCCGCTTAACCAACTGAGCCACCCAGGCGTCCCTGTTATCCAAATTAATAACAGTTGGTGGTTTGTATCTCTGTTCATCTGCAGAATTCTCATTGGTTCCTTGATTTATAAGGTAAGAGATCCCATAGAAAAAGCCAAGTGCAAGCTGCAGAAATTAATTTTCTTTCCACAAAGATAGCAAACCAAGAGCAATATAATATCCTGTGCAAATGATAGAGATGATAGCCATATTTTAGACGTAAAGGATGCTAAATTGTGGTCTCATAGTCCATTCATTCACAATTATGGTCTTTACAAAAATCAGATATATCGCAGGAGATGAAAGTGTGCTATCACAAACACAAACACATAGTAGCCTCAACTGCAGTAACTGTTCCAGGTGAGTTATATCCACTAAAGAATATTATAGATTCCTGTATTTTGTATACAGTCATCAGTTGGGCAATATATACTTTCTCATGGCAGTCAAGTGACTGAGAAGCAGAAGCACTTTACATTAACATAGTGTATTAGTTTTCTGGGACTGCTTTAAAAAATTACTACAAACTGAGTGGCCTAAAACAATAGGAACCATTCTCTCACAGTCCTAGAGAACAGAAGTCTGAAATCCAAGTGTCTGCAGAGTTGATTCTTTCTGAAGATACTGAGTGGGAAGCAGTTCCATGACTTTTTCCCTAACTTCTGTTGGTTAAAGTAACACTTTGCATCCCTTGTTTGTAGATGCAGACACTGCATATTCACATGGAATTCCTATGTGTCTCTTTGTTTCTTTTTTTTTCATAAGCACAGAAATCATTGAATTAGAGCTCTAATTTAATTATGACTTCATTTTAACTTACTAATTATATCTATAAATATTCTATTTCCAAATAAGGTAACATTCTTATTTTCTGAGTAGACATAAATTTTAGGGATATTATTCAACCCAGTACTCAGAGTATTGTACATGGAACACATCTTCTATGCTACCTTCTGGGTACTAGGGGTGCCTGGGTGGCTCAGTTGGTTGAACCTCTGAATCTTCATCACAGTTCAAGTCTTGATCTTAGGGTAATGAGTTCAAGCTGGGTCAGGAGCCTATGTAAAAAAAAGTAATTCAAACACACATTCTATAATTATCATGATTGACTATATTGGTGATACAATTTGCTAAATGATGACTTCTTGCTGTACAAATAAGAAATACTGAGTATATTGGAATCTTTGATAATACACATGTGTCTCATAGGTGGAAGCTAAGCTCTATAAAATTTTGTGGTGCTGTCTCCTACTCCAATTATATATATATCTTTAGGTTTTAGCCATCTGAGTAATAGGGAATATAGATATAGTGTGTGCAAAGAAAAACAACAACAACAATAACAACAAAATTTAATTATTACATTGATCAGCCCCCACTATAAGATACAAGACAATGCCATCTTGAACTTTTTAGGTTCTGAGGTAGCACATGCCACATGTGCTTGGAGACCTCTAGACTATTTATCAGGTTTTGTGGAAATTTACCTATTTTGAAATAGCCTAGAGTGGGGGAAAAATAATTCTACTGTAGACAAGTCTGTTATGCAAGTAGCCTGCAATATGGACAGTACCATCTTGCAGAGATAGACCTCACAACTAGTGATTAGAAAACATATTCCCAATGTGCAGAGCTCTGGGACTTGCAGGTACATCTACTTATTTTACATCATTATGTAAAAAGAAAAGTGTTCTAAGGTCAGAATATACATGACACATGAAAAGTGGGAAATATATGAGTTGTTTAGTAAAGTTCTGGAAGAGAGAAATATTGGAAGGCATCAGAGACAAAATCTGGGAAAGAGAAATGTAGATAGACCAATGGTAAGGGATATGAAGTATGAGGATCTTTGGAAGGTACGAAAAACCTATCAGAGAATATTACTATCGAAAAGTGATTAAACTTGGGGAGCTTGAGAAGATGGCAGAGTAGGAAGACCCTAAGTTCATCCTGTCCCACATTTACAACTAGATATCACTCACATCCCCGTGGATAAATCAGGGAGTGATCTAAAGACTGGAAGAACACACTCCACAACTAATGTAGAGAAGAAATATTATCTGAGAGTTTAGAAAGGATAGAAATGCTGGTCAGCAGCTGTCCCTAAAATAACGTGATACTATAGTATAAAATTTTTTTTTTTAATTTCTTTTCAGCGTTACAGAGTTCATAGTTTTACACCACACCTAGTGCTCCATGCAATGCGTGCCCTCCACAATACCCACCACCTGGTTCCCCCAACCTCCCACCCCCCCACCTTCAAAACCCTCAGGTTGTTTTTCAGAGTCCATAGTCTCTCATGGTTCATCTCCCCCCCAATTTCCCTCAACTCCCTTCTCCTCTCCATCTCCCCATGTCCTCCTTGTATTTTTTATGCTCCGCAAATAAGTGAAACCATATGATAATTGACTCTCTCTGCTTGACTTATTTCACTCAGCATAATCTCTTCCAGTCCCATCCATGTTGCTACAAAAGTCTGGTATTAATCCTTTCTGATGGAGGCATAATACTCCATAGTGTATATGGACCACATCTTCTTTATCCATTCGTCTGT
>PISX010036306.1:0-12088 GCA_004024625.1 Mellivora capensis | reverse complement strand
AGGCATGCCTCCTCCTGGGTCCTTCCCACCCCCAGTGCCACCTCCTGGAGCCCTTCCACCTGGGATACCCCCAGCCATGCCCCCACCACCTATGCCTCCTGGGGCTGGAGGGCATGGCCCACCATCAGCAGGAACCCCAGGGGCTGGACATCCTGGCCATGGACACTCACATCCTCACCCTTTCCCACCGGGTGGGATGCCCCATCCAGGTGGGTGTTCTTTGCTGGGGAAGGGAGGGAGGAGCCTGGTGGAGGAGCTCTATTGCTGCTTATGGTGCTGCCCTTGTTGCTCAGCAATAATAGTAATAGATAGTTCCAGAGCTCTACTTTTCTTCAGACATTAGTTTATAAAAACAAATACAAAATGCTGCTCTCTGTTTACTTTAACAATTACCATTCTGTCTCCATTTCTTATCTAAATTTATCCAAAGAGTATAACTGTACTTGCTTTTTTTCCCCTTTAACTTTTACTCATTTCTCTCCTCTGACTTCTACCCCAAAGCAGTAACCTGATTGCCAGATCTAGGGGGCGCTTCCATTCTTTATCTGGTTTGCCCTTTGGTGTACCTGAAACTGGGCACGTCATCTTTTTTGAAAATCTTGTTCCTTGGTTTTTCTGGATTCTTCATCTATGTCTGATTCCTTAATCTTAGCCACTTTAGTAGGCTTTTCTCTCTCTCCATGTAGCTAGGTTTTTGTATTTGGTTCTCTTTTCCACATAGTGCCATTACTTGTACACTGATGCCTCCAAGATAAGTATCCCTGGTCCGGGACCTTAAGTCAACTACTGCCTGACAGACAGCTCCGCTGTTCTACCCTCCCCTTCAGACCTATTCTTCCTCTAGTATTCTTTGTTTTCAGATGCTTAATTCAGAAGTCTGGGAACTATTTTTAACTACTTTCTATCACCCCACTGTAGATACCAAGTCTTACTAATATTTCTGGCATTGGCTCCCACTGCCGCTGCCCTCGTTCAGGCCCCCTCATACTCATTATTTCACACCTAATTTATTATAGGAATTTTCTAACGTTTTGCCTCCAGTTTCTCTTATCTTTGATCCACTTGCACAGAGTTATTTTTCTAAAACACAGACTTTACACACCCTTGCTCACGATTCTTCTGTTGCTCCCTTTGACCTACAGAGTAAAACCCACACTTGTCACCACAGCATTCTAGGCTTTGTGATCAGTGCCTGCCAGTTACTCCCCTGACTACATGCTGCTCTATTTCTGAGCTACTGGTTTTCCCGGAACATACTAGCTGTTTGATGCCCCTGTGAATTGCACATGCTAATGTTTCCTGCCGGGGTTATTCTAGTGCACTCTTGTCCACTTGAAAAGTTCTTACTTGTTCTTTAGAATTAGATCTTTGCTCGGACAGTGTCACTGCTACCTTCCCAAATCCTGTCAGCGGAATAAGCACTCCACTTGTTACAGACTTCCGCAGCACCGTGAGAGCGTCTGAATGGTGGAAGGAACAAGTGGAGTGGGTGACCGTTGATTGGGGGTAGTTGACTTATTTGTACCCTTGGAATGGGGTTGAGGGTAAAGGCACTTCATACCAGCCTTCTCTTCGGGACGTCCTGATGTGACTTCATTCTCAATTGTGTTCTCTTCCTTTCTCCATCTTCTATGCTCTCTGTATTCCTTTTGTCTCCTTTTTCTTTGTGTCTGTTTTGTTCTCACAGGGATGTCTCAGATGCAGCTGGCCCACCATGGCCCTCATGGCTTAGGACACCCCCATGCTGGGCCTCCAGGCTCTGGGGGGCAGCCACCACCGCGACCACCACCTGGAATGCCTCATCCCGGACCTCCTCCAATGGGCATGCCCCCTCGAGGGCCTCCATTCGGATCTCCCATGGGTGAGTAGGCTCTAGCCACCTCCCTCATCCTCGAGTATCAGAGTCCTGCAACTCCCTTGTCACAGCCCTGTCCCCTGCCCTTTCTTTGATTTGCATTTCTGCTCATGGTCTCCCTGTCGGTGTTCTCTGTGCGTTCACCCCACATCAACACTTCCTATTTCTTGCCTTGACTGACTTTTCTTTTCCTTTGTGCAGGTCACCCAGGTCCTATGCCTCCACATGGGATGCGTGGACCTCCTCCGCTGATGCCTCCTCATGGCTACACTGGGCCTCCACGACCCCCACCCTACGGCTACCAGCGGGGGCCCCTCCCTCCACCCCGGCCCACCCCCCGTCCTCCAGTTCCCCCTCGTGGCCCACTTCGAGGCCCTCTTCCACAGTAATTTTTCATTGTCTTGCCTCCTGTTCTATTTTCCCAATATCTTCTCAATTCCTTGGACCAATAAGAGTTGCTGTAGCTCCCTAGGGTTAAGGCACTAATCCCTCTCAGGCCTTTTTTTTTTTTCTTAAGTGTAATTTTTTTTTTTTTAAAACAGGAGGTTTTATTTTTTTTTCTATGTTGGTCCTAACTGTTTTGCAAATGCACAGAGAAAATAAAACTAAACTCCTTGTTTATGCTTCGTGCTATTTTCCTTGGCAGAGTAACTTTCTCTCTTTTCTCTAGGAAGTATGTTGGGAGAAGAATGATAAGGTAGGAGGGAGGGTGCTTGTCACATTTTTAAAAGGCTCCGTTTAGTTTATAAGCTGAGACCCAGTAGCCATGACACAGGTTATTGTGACCATGACGCGAGGACAGAAGTGAAATTCCTGGGGACAGTGCTGGCAAAAACACAAGGTAACGTGCGCAAAGCCACCCATCCCAGCACTGTATGTAATGACATTAGGCTGGAAGCAACTTTTCTATCCATTGGTAGTAAGGAATTGGTTGAATAAACTGGTAAATCTGTGTAGCAGCAGCAGCAGAGAGGAGTTAGGAGAGGCTACATGGTGTTTTGGAAAGCTCTCTAGCATACATCAGGTGAAGAAAGTACCAGAACAGAAAGTGTAGTATGCCACTTCCATCTAAGAGGTGGTATGTGATCTATACATTTATTTATATTTTATTTTTTAAAAGACTTTATTTATTTGAGAGAGTGAGAGAGAGAACACAAGCAGGGGGAGCAGCAGAGGGAGAGGGAGAAGCAGGCTCCCCGCTGAGCAGGGAGCCAGATGTGGGGCTGGATCCCGGGACTGTGACCCGAGCTGAGGGCAGGCGCTTAACCAACTGAGCCACCCAGGTGCCCCCATTTGTTTGTATTTTAAAAACAGATAAAACAAAAATGAATGGAAATTGATCCCACAGCAGGGATGGTAGGGGGAATGATACGGAAGGAAGCCAGATTTCTTTGAGCATACTGTGTTAAACTCGGTTTCCTTTGATGCCATATAAATAAGTGTCTTACATAATTGCAAAACCGTTGAAATTGGGACTGTAGGAACTCAGTAAACCTTCACTTTCTTACGTTATCTACCTTTAGACATCATGAGTAAGGGATTTGGGTTTATCCCTATTTTTTTCTCCTCAGTCCTTCCGGACCTGACTTCCATCCCATTTAAATCTGTGTTCAAAGACTTTCAGTAATTAGACCAAATCCAAAGGCCTTCTTTCTGTTCTTTGCTGCATTTAATCCCCTGATATCGCACCCTTCCTAAAGCTCTTTTTGTGGTTTACGTGATCATGAACTTTCCTGAAGTCTAGGTAGAAAAAGGTGAGCTTGGCCCTCGTTCTCTTGCACCGTTCTCATTCACGTGACCTGATGGTGGCTGCTGAGCAATGCACAGACAAGCAAGGCAGTTCTGTTCTGTTCTTTACCAAGGGAGTAGGCTGACACATACGAGATTATTATGAAACAAAATATTTTGAGAGCATGAGAAAGGGTATCTAACTGAGTATGAAAGTCCAAGAAAATTCCTGGGAAAAAAGTGATACATTTGCATGTAATTTTAAAGGAAGGGCAGAAGTTTCCCAGGTGAAGAAAAGAAAGCTCATTCCAGATGGATGGAATATTCCTAAGTAGAAGCAGAGATTGCTGAATGGCACAACAGAAAACACACTGGCTTCGGTGTTGGAACTAGCGGGGGGGCTCCCACGGATCGGTGCTTCTCTGTCCTTTCTCACATGGCAGAGAACCATTTGAAACCGCACTGACGGAGAAGGCAGCTTTGGGCCAGAAGCTATTATTGGCTCAGGGATTCTTGCCCTCCAGGCTTTGTTTAGCAGCCCGACATGCTGAGGGAATTCCCATGTGAGCACCCCTGTCACGAACACAGGTTGCAAGAAGTTGCTCTCCATGAGTGGAAGACACAGTGGGGATTTAAGCAAGGGAGGGACAGATACGCATTTTAGAAATGAGGTAGTTTGAGGGAGATGACTGGGGGCAAGGTGCCAAGCTGGGCATTTGGCAATAATTCGGGTGAGAGACGATGTCCTAAATGAGGGCTGTGAAAGGAGCCGGGATGCAGAGGAAGGGATACACCGGGGAGGTATTTTAAAAGGCAGAGTAGCAGGATGAGGTGTTAGAATGGGTATCGTGAAATGACAGGGAGAGCAGAATCAGGATGAGGGTATGCAGCAGGAAGAATTTTGGGGAGCGAGATGGAAATGGTAAGTTCAGTTTCAGGTATGTTGACTTTGAGGTGAATGGACATAGGCAAGTGGAGTCATCTAGTGGACAGCTGTCAAAAGCTTGAGAAAGATCCGGCATGATTATTTCACGCAGTGGATGACTAAGGATGCCAGGCTTCTAAATCCCAGTGGGATAAATTGACCTCTTCATTTCAAACAGAGCTCTGCTACACAATTGCTTTGCTGTAGCCAGAAGCTAAGGTCCTGGCCGTGCTGGGAACCCGGCACAGCTAGCAGCTGGCTCCTGGCCCCAGGCTCCTCAGGCTGGCGCTCCAGCAGCCCCAGGTGGTGGGAGGCTTTGTCTCAGCCTCTGTGTCCTTTCTGCCTCCACGGCATCTGTCAAATGAACGGACTTCTAACTGATCATCCACGAGGACGTCAATGACGGTTACCCTTGTGCTGATGATTACCAGCTTGTTTTTTCATATAAGCTCCTGTGTGGAATTTTCAGCTGTTACCTGATAGATAGATGGCATGTGGATGAATTCACCACCGTCACAGAGTGAATTTGTGCCTTTGCTGAATTCCCTGCTTCCCTCTTCGAAACCACTGTTTCCTCAGGCACTCACTCTCAGAATCTCTGCGCTTTCATTCAGTCAGTGCTAATTTTGGAGTGCCTCCTCAAATCATTGAGTTTAACTACGCCCTCCCTCCCCCATTACAGACGCCCGTGCTTAGCGGTTCTCTGTGCAGAACCAGTGTTGTTCCTACATTTCCTTACTTCACTCCACACATCTGTTTGTTACTCACCAAAGCAGGGTTTTTCAACAATTTTATTTATTATTGCCCCCCCACCAACTCCCACCAGGAGACATTGTTTTCAAATTGTTCTCCACCCCTCTGCATGAAATTTTTTTTAATTCATTTTTTTAAAGATTTTATTTATTTATTTGACAGACAGAGATCACAAGTAGGCAAGAGAGGCAGGCAGGGAGAGAGAGGAGGAAGCAGGCTCTCCACCGAGCAGAGAGCCCGATGTGGGGCTCGATCCCAGGACCCTGGGATCATGACCTGAGCCTAAAGCAGAGGCTTTAACCCACTGAGCCACCCAGGCGCCCATTTAATTAATTTTTTTAAAGGTTTTATTTATTTATTTGACAGAGAGAGATCACAAGTAGGCAGAGAGGTAGGGGGAAGCAGGCTGCCTGCGGAGCAGAGAGCCCGATGTGGGACTTGATCCCAGGACCCTGAGATCATGACCTGAGCCGAAGGCAGAGGCTTAACCCACTGAACCACCCAGGCATCCCTGCATGAAATTTTAATATCACAGATAAGCTGCGTATCTGTTTATGTACTAGGGCCCTTTTTGGGGGGAACACAAACCATTGTTATATCTAAGATTCCTGCCTGCCCAAACCAGTTTTTGACCCCTTGGGGTCAACTGAGAATGCATGCATGCTCTAGACCATGGGTCCTTAATATTTTGTGAGCCACAGACAGTCCTTTGAGAATATAACAAAAACTATGGACCCTACCCAAGAAAAAGGGATATATTTGCATATATATCCAACACCCTGAAGCAAAAATTCCATAAGATTCATGGATCCCGATCTAAGTATCCCTGTATGACACTGAACCCTTAAGGAATCTCATTCTATTAATCTGTCTCCCAAGACTATTGAAAGGTACCTGGCCTGTATGATAATAATCGTAAAAATAATAACAGCTAATATTTACTGAACTCTTACTAATACGTCAGGTACTGTCTTAAGTGTTTTATCTACATTATCTCCGTTAATCCTCATAACAATCCCCTGAGGTAGGTTTTGTTATTACCCCCATTTAAAGATCAGGGAACTGATATTAAGTTACTTGACCACGGTCACATGCTAAGAAGTGAGAAATGCAGGGGTGCCTGGGTGGCTCAGTGGGTTAAAGCCTCTGCCTTCGGCTCAGGTCATGACCCCAGGGTCCTGGGATCGAGCCCCACATCTGGCTCTCTGCTCAGCGGGGAGCCTGCTTCCCTTCCTCTCTCTCTGCCTGCCTCTCTGCCTACTTGTGATCTCTGTCAAATAAATAAATAAAATCTTAAAAAAAAAAAAGTGAGAAATGCAGTAATTGAACCAAGATCTGCCCCAGCCCTAGAGCCACTTCATAGTCATATTATATTATGTTTATTGACTACTTGCTGAATGAATGAATCTTTTCCTTTGGTACTTATCAGTTTTTTTTTAAGATTATTTATTTATTTATTCATGAGAGAGAGAGAGAGGGAGAGGGCAGAGGGAGAGGGAGAAGCGGGCTCCCCGCGAAGCAGGGAGCCCGATGCGGGGCTCCACCCCAAGACCCTGGGATCCTGACCTGAGTCGAAGGCAGATGCTTAACCGACTGAGCCACCCAGGTACCCACTTATCACTCTTCTTATAAGACATTCCCTTTTAACCGGTTTATAAACTCCTAAAGGATGGGAACCCTTTTTGTGCTTTTAGCATCTGCCCTGTAACTTTCTGGTATCTTAGAGGTGCTGTCATTGACTCTGTTTTGTCCCTCTACTCTCCCCATCCTGACAATCTCATGTGCTTAGAGTGTGGTGGGGAGAAGGCTGATGAAATGCAGGGGGGTTGCTAATGTGAAGGAGCCAATTTGATGGGTAAGTGGGCGAAGAAACTATACCAGGAAGCTTTATATAAGGCAGTGGTTAAAAACCCTGGGAAGCTCTAAGACCCAGAACAACGAAGCCAGACACCTAGATACTGTATGAATCTATTTCTATGAGACTCTAGAAAAGACAGATCTAATATATGGTCACCCAAAGGGGATCGGATCAGTGGTTGCCAGGGATGGGGATATGGACTGCAGAGGGACAAGGGTATTTTGGGGGGATAAAGGAAAAGTTCTTTATCTTGATCAAGGGGGCGCTTACATGGGTGCAGACTTTTGTTAAAACCCATTGAACTGTATGAACTGGGTGCATTTTGAAAGCATTAGGGCGCTGAGGCAATATTGCCTGGGTTCTGATCCTCGTTTTGCCACTTCTGAGTTGTGTGATTAAGGTCAAGTTGCTTAGCCATTCAGGGCCTCAATCTCATCACCTGTAAATGGTGATTTTCTCATAGGGTTAATGGGGAGGTGGGGCGAGTTCATCAATGTTAAGTGGTCAGAAAATTGACCATGTCAGGCTGTAACAAGGTTAACCATCATTACCACATACCCACTCACCACCTCCTGGGCCATAGTCTTATTTCCTCCACCTAATACAAGCCGTTGTGGAAAAGAGACTAAAAATGGGGCAACTCTCAGTAGGCAATTAACTTCCTTCAGATTCTTTTTTTAAAAGATTTATTTATTTATTTATTTATTTATCAGAGTGAGAGCACAAGCAGGCAGAGTGGCGGGGAGAGGCAGAGAGAGAAGCAGGCTCCCTGCCGAGCAAGGAGCCCGATGTGGGACGGGGATCGTGACCTCAGCCAACGGCAGACACTTAACCGACTGAGCCACCCAGGCACCCCATCAAACAAATTCTTTATCTATTAGTTCAACACTTATCACTGGCACTAAAGGTAATAGTCTTTAACTTATTTGGAATGTTCTTTCATTACATGTTTACTTGATGGATACTGGGGTATAGCCAGCCAGTAAATATGCCAGATGAGGTCCTTGCTCCCTTAGAACCAACAAACTAAGTAGAAGACAAAACATTTAAAAAGTAAATAAATAAAAATAATAATTTTAGAGAGGGATATCTTGTAAGAAAAAAAAAATAAGGCAGGGTGATAGGATAGTGACTGCCGAGTTGAGAGGGCCATCTGAAGAGGTGACTTTTGAGTGGAGACCTGAATGATGTGGCAAAGATCTGGGAGAAGGGAGTTCTAGCAGCAGGACCCCCAAGAGCCAGGGTCCTCTGCTGTGTCTGCACTGGGCATGTTGGTGGCACAGCAGGGAGATCAGTAAGGCTGAAGCAGAGATATGAGGAAGAGGGTTGGAGAGGCAGCTGGGGGCCAGATTCTACAGGGCCTTTGAGGCCATGATTAGGAGTTTGGATTTAATTTAGTACAGTGGGAAGCCATTGGAGGATTTAAAGAAAGGGAAGTGGTAAAATCTCATTAAAAGTTTCTTGGGGCACCTGGGTGGCTCAGTGGGTTAAAGCCTCTGCCTTCGGCTCAGGTCATGATCCCAGAGTCCTGGGATCAAGCCCCACATTGGGTTCTCTGCTCAGCAGGGAGCCTGTTTCCCCCTCTCTCTCTGCCTGCCTCTCTGCCTACTTGTGATCTCTGTCAAATAAATAAATAAAATCTTTTTTAAAACTAAAAAAAAAACTTTCTCTAAAAATTGCAGGTTAACATATTCAGAAAAACACATTGGTTTTAAGTGAATTTTTACATATGTAAGTACCCCTTTAACCACTGTTTAGATCAAGCTGTTAGTACATTTCCAGCCCCCAGAGGGCTCCCTTGTGCCCCTCCACGGTCAGTTTCCCCTTGGTGGTGGTAGCCTCTACTATTAATTTGCTTTTCCTTGAACATTGTATAAATGGAAACATACAGTATGTACTCCTTTTGGTCCAGCTTCTTTTGCTCAATCTTTTGTTTGTGAGATCTTTTTATCCTGTTGCCTATAGTACTTTAGTCTCTTAAAAATTTGTCATGTAATATTCCCTATATGAATATACCAGTTTTTTTTAATCTAAGCTTAACCATTCTTTGGCTGATAGACATTTGAAGTTTTTGAATATGATGAATGAGGCCACTAGGAAAACTCCTCTGCCTGTCTTTTTTTGCAGAAGATAGGCACTCATTTCTCTTGGGAGAGTATCTGTTGGATTAGATTTGATTTTAGAGAATCACCCTGACCACTGAGAGTAATGGGTTTTAGCAGAGCAAGACTGGAAGTGGGGAAATCAGTTAAGAAGCTGCTGTGGCAAAGGACAGAGATGGTGGTGGGTTAGACTAGGGGGCAGTAGGGAAGGGACAGATTTCAGAATATATTTTGAAGTGGAGCTGACAAGACTTGATAAAGAAAGGAAACAAGGATAACTCTAAGGTTTCTGGCCTGAGCACTTTGGTGAAGAGTTGAGAAAGACCTCAATCTGAAGTTCGTTTACAGCTAATACATTTGAGATGCTAATGAGATATCCATGCAGTGATACTGAGTTTACAGGTGGAGATTTTAAATTTGGGCTTGGTGGAAATGTCTGCACCGGAGAGATAAATGTGAGAATCATCAGCATATAGATGTCACTAAAGTCATGAGACTATCTGATCTGACAAGTGAGAATGGGGAAGGGGGAAAGGCGGAAAGGGGAAAGGGGCCAGGACCTATCCCCTAGGAACTCTTGTGTTAATGGACCCAGCAAAGGAGAGACAATGAAGGAGTACCTTTTGGGGTGCATGGGTCTGTAGTTCCTGGGAAAAATAATCAAATCTTTCCTGAGAACTGGAAAATATATACAACCTTTCTCTGTATGACTATAAGATTTCTATTTTAGCAAGTAATGGATAAGTGGAGAGTACGCAAAGTCACCTTAAAGAGAAGAACCAGCTCCCTGCCAGCAAGATTTGGCTGTAACCTAATTGAAAATATTAACATATTTAAATAAAGAATGTATCGAGCTGAAGAGAGGTCAGCGATGGAAGCCTAGTAAAGGGAGAGTCCCTGAGGCCCAGGCGGGCACAGCCTTTCTAAATACCATCCTGGAAAGAGTGCTTTAGCCAACAGAATTAGAGTAGTCCGGGAGTATTGGCAAGGCTGCCCATAGAACAGAGGTGGGGGTGGAGAATTGTAGCCAAGAAGAGTTTTCTGAACCCATTGGCACGATTCCTTACTGGGGATGGCCAGATGCCATTAAAGATAAAAATATTCCTGTTCAATTATGTCATTGTGCATTTATATGTTGACATTCTGATTCTGATTTGGTTTAAAGAAGAGAATTGCTAGATATGAGTCTGAGCAACAGTAAAATTTCTCATGGTAAATTAATACTGCTGTATTATGCTTCATACTTCAGTTGATTTTAAACTTCACTGGCACAGTCAAGTACTTCCAAGATGCAGTGTTGAAGTCTAGGGGCGCCTGGGTGGCTCAGCCAGCTAAGCGTCTGCCTCCAGCTCAGGTCATTATCCTGAGGTCCTGGGATCCTGGGATCAAGTCCCACATTGGGGTCCCAGCTCAGTGGGGAATCTGCTTCTCCCTCTGCCTGTCCTTCCCCCTGCTTGTGCTCTCTCTCTCTGACAAATAGATGTCACTAAATGACATCTTTTTTAAAGATATCATTAAAAATGACATTTAAAAAAAAATAAAAAATATTAAAAAAAATTTTTTTTTAAATTTTTTTTAAAATTTAAAAAAAATAAAAGCAACTTATTTGTTTAAAAAATAATAAAAGCAACTTTAAAAAAAAATAAAAGCAACTTATTTAATCTCCCTTTTCTGCCCAATAAAAACCTGGAGTCCACCTCCTGTACCTGGGATGCTGTTTGGGTTTCAACTGGAATCAGTGTACCCTGAATTGTAATTCTTCGATCCGAAATAAACACTCTGACTTTTGAACTGGTTTCTTGTTTTTAGATGGACATTCCTGTTAGTGGTACATTCAACACTGCAAATCCCTCCTAGTGCTCTCTCAGGGCGCAGCCGGCTAGGCCTCTCCATCCACCATATTCCCACCTTCTGAAACCGCCATGTTTGTTTGGTAAAGTAGAATCACACACTGCTAGATCGGAAAGGGTGCCAAGCGTACCATTTTCCAGATGAGGAAACTGAGGTTCCCAGAAGCAGAACAAGAGCAAGAGCCCACAGCTTACTGAAGTGAGAACTCAGGTGGGAGCCTCTGGTCAATGCTCTGTCCAGAATATCCTAA
The DNA here is from genome assembly GCA_004024625.1 of Mellivora capensis. Taxonomy (NCBI): domain Eukaryota; kingdom Metazoa; phylum Chordata; class Mammalia; order Carnivora; family Mustelidae; genus Mellivora; species Mellivora capensis. The sequence goes on along the minus strand of PISX010036306.1, from coordinate 766 downwards.
GCCCTCACCTCTTAGAATAGACATTCAGTATGTATATCCCCAAACCACAGGGCTCCCCTCACTTCTGGAGCAGGGTTGGTCACTAAGGGGTATGTCTTGGATCTCCTGCCCCCAAAGCAGAATTGTGTGTGTGTGTGTGTGTGTGTGTACACGTGTGGTAAAAGGAATGGGATGGGGCGTCAAAGGAGTCCCTTCTTAAGTCATTGGAGCAAATGAATAGAAGGGTTAATGCCCAGTTGGTTAGGCCTGTAAATCGCCCTCAGCTTCTTCCCCTACTCACCTCTGCTGCCACCAACTGAAGGGAGGACGGGGAGGTCTGCACTGGAAATAAATAATGAGCGCTGCTTCTGTTTCTGGGAAAAGATGGCAGGGATCTCTCCAGGAGTCTCACCTCTGGCAGTTCAGGATCAAAAACCTTACTATTCTTGCTTTCTCTAAAATGGCCAGGTAAACCTGGATTCTGAGCATTCCGGACTGGGGAGAGGGTCGTGGGAAAAGGGTATGGCTGGGATTAGTGGAGAAAGTGGAAGAAAGGAGGTGTTTTGGAGGCAGAGAGAAGCCCTGAAATTCCTGAGTCCTGTCATACTAGGAATGGGGCGCCGGGAAAGGGGCTGCCTTGTTCCCCACCTCCCTTTCTGTCTGCCCACTTGTCTTCCTAACATCACTATTCCTTTCTTAGTTCCTTTCATCTTTTATTAGGAGCGGGCTGGGGAAGGGCTGTGTGTCCTCTCCAGCTGTGTCTGTGACAACCCCCTTAGCCCCTCCA
>PISX010036305.1:0-12072 GCA_004024625.1 Mellivora capensis | reverse complement strand
ATTCCTGTACAAGTTCTAGCAGTTTTGGCGTGGAGTCTTTTGGGTTTTCCACATAGAGTATCATATCATCTGCAAAGAGTGATAGTTTGACTTCTTCTTTGCCGATTTGGATGCCTTTAATTTCTTTTTGTTGTCTGATTGCTGAGGCTAGGACTTCTAGTACTATGTTGAATAGCAGTGGTGATAATGGACATCCTTGTGGTGTTCCTGACTTTAGCGGAAAAGCTTTCAGTTTTTCCTCCATTGAGAATATTTGCGGTGGGTTTTTCATAGATGGCTTTGATAATATTGAGGTATGTGCCCTCTATCCCTACACTTTGAAGAGTTTTGATCAGGAAGGGATACAATCTTAAACACATGTTTAAGAACTTTCTAAACTGCTTCAATTTGAATTGGTTGTTCTGTGTGCCTAATACGGAGCTGTCATCATGGGATCTTCTCTCACCGTTGTGGGGGATTTCCTTTGCCTCATTCTCTTCTCTTATCATAGAGGAGAATTTCCCCCCAGGAGTTTCGTGAGGAAAGATGTATGGATACATTTTTGGAGATATCCAGCCAGGGTCTGCCAGGGAAAAAATGGCATTCTTGAGGTGGTGCTAGATGAAAGCTCAACAAAGGAACTATTTACAAAGGTGTGGACAGTATTGCAATAGGGCTAGGAGGAGCAGGAAGATTTAGGCTTGAAAGAGAAAGAGGAAGAGTGCTTACTAGAATCCAGAGAGAGCTGCAGTTGTAGGAAAGAATTTCTCAATAAGGTCTGTGACTTCAGTAAAGAAATACAGCACTGACTTCTCTCTTTCTGGCCCCTCATATCTTGCCAGTTGGCCATGTTGGCCAAACCCAACCAGAAACTGAAGGACAAGAGAATTCAAGTGAAGTAATACATGCAGGTCTACGTCCCAGAGCACAAAGAAGGATAGAGAAGGGTGGAAGGTGGATCTGGAGGGACAAATGAATGATATCCAGCACACCTCATATGTTTGAAAATGCATTTAGTCTATACTCACTTAATGATAGTTTGGCTCAGTATAGAATTCTTTTGTTGCAAATTACCTTCCCTTGGGTTTTTAAAGGCCTTGATGCCTTGTCTGCTAGATTCTAATATTGTCACTGAGAAGTTCAAAGGCATTCTGATTCCTAATCTTTTGTTATATGTTCTTCTTACCCCTCTTTGGAGGCCTCTAGAACTTGCACAGATTTCCACTAACACATTAACTCCAATTTCCACTGTCTATACTCTCATACCAATTTTCTTCCCAATTATCACAGAATAATAGTCTATACTCCTAAAGTAAAGCAATCTCTCCACTTACACACTATATTCCATCCTTCTCCTCAACTCTAGGACATTGCTCCAACAATTCTTCCCCCTTTCTTTATATAATCATTTATTGATTTCCACTGGATCATTTCCATTAACATGCCAACATGCTGGTCTCCCATTTAAAAAAAAGGAAAGTGCTAAAAAAAAGGCAGTGCGTTAAGCCTCTGCCTTCAGCTCAGGTCATGGTCTCTGGGTCCTGGGATCGAGCCCCATATTGGGCTCCCTGCTCAGTGGGGAGCCTGCTTCCCCTTCTCTCTCTGCCTTCCTGCCTCTCTGCCTGCTTGTGATCTGTCTGTCAAATAAATAAATAAAATCTTTAAAAAAATTTTAAAAAGGAAAGAAATCTCTCCCAACCCTACTTTTTTTTTTTTTTTTTTTTTTTTTTTGTCAGAGAGAGAGGGAGATAGCGAGCACAGGCAGACAGAGTGGCAGGCAAAGGCAGAGGGAGAAGCAGGCTCCCCGCCAAGCAAGGAGCCCAATGTGGGACTCAATCCCAGGGTGCTGGGATCATGACCTGAGCCAAAGGCAACCGCTTAACCAACTGAGCCACCCAGGCATCCCTCAGCCCTACTTCTTCACCAGCTACTGCTTCATTTCTTCTGTCTCTTTAACAGCAAAACTCTTTAAAATAGTTGTCTTTATTTGGTGTCTTCAATTCCTCTTCCCCCTTGCCCTTATAACCCACTTCAATTAGACTTTTACCGGGGCACCTGGGTGGCTCAATGGGTTAAAGCCTCTGTCTTCGGCTCAGGTCATGATCCTGGGGTCCTAGGATTGAGCCCCGCATCGGGCTCTCTGCTCAGTGGGGAGCCTGCTCCTCTCTCTCTCTCTGCCTGCCTCTCTGCCTATTTGTGTTTTCTGTCAAATAAATCAATAAAATCTTAAAATAAAAATTAGACTTTTACCTGTCTGACTCCACAGAGACTGCTTTTTTACTTGTGATCAATAACTTCCTTTTTGCTAAATCCTGTGTTAAATTCTCCATCCTTGTCTTTCTTAACCTATCAGCAGCACATGGTACAATTGGTCACTCCTTGTGGATATCTGTCTTCCTATGGCTTCCAGGTCACCATGTTCTCCTAGTTCTTTCCCTGCCTCACCAGCTGCTCTTTCTTAGTCTTCACCGTTTCCTCATTTTCCTTACCACTTAATGCTAAAGGACTGCAGGGCTATGTCTTTGTTCCTCTTCTCCATCTATACTTCCTTGGTGATCTCATCCAGTCTCATTACTTTAAATCTCAAATGTATGATAAAAACTCCCAGAGTTACCTCTGGAGCCTGGAGCTCCATGTGGAACTCTAAGTTAATATATCCAACTGCTTATTCCACATCTCCACTTGGGTGTCTAATAACATGTTTCAAACTCAACATGTTCCAAGCTGAACTTCTGACCTTCCCAAGAAAAGACTCCTCAACCTAAGACCTTCCTGGTGGGTAGCAACTCCTTTTTGCCTGCGTCATTCTTGACTTCTCTATTTTTCTCACACCCCACATTGAATCCATTAGGAATCCTGTAGTCTCTACCTTCCAAATATACCCACAATCCAACTTCTTATCACTCATCCACTGATGCCACCTTGGGCCAAGCTATTGTCTTTGCCTAAATTCCTTTAAAAAGCTCTTCAACATGGCAGCTAGAGGAATCCTTTAAAAATATAAGCCAGGTCAATACTTAGGGGCACCTGGGTTGCTCAGTCAGTTAAGCAGCTGCCTGGGATCGAGCCCCACACTGGGCTCCCTGCTCAGCAGTGAATCTGCTTCTCTCTCTCCCTCTGCCCTTCCCTACCCTGTGCTCGTGCTCTCTCTCAAATAAATAAATAAAATCTTAAAAAATGTATTTATGTGTATGTATCATATACACATATATATAATCCAGATTATGCCACTCCTCTACTCAAAATCCTGTAGTGACTCCTTATTTTAATCAGAATAGAAGCCAATGTCCTTACAATGATCCATAAAGCTGGCCCCTACTTCCTCTTTAACCTTTTCTGCTCCATTCCCTCCATCGATTTCTCACATCTAGCCACACTGGCCCCACTGCTGTTCCTTAAGCTGTTTATCTCTTTGCTTTAGCTGTTTCCTCTGCCTTGAAGGATGTAAGGAGCCGCCCAATCCAGTATCTTCCCCCAGACAGCCACAAGTCTTTGCTCAGATCTCAGCTTCTCGGTGAGGGCTGTCCTGACTTACCCATGTAACACAACAACTTGAACCTTCATGCCTGCAATTTCAGATTCTTCTTACCTTACCTTTACCATATAACACTACCTTCTAGGATAATATAATATTTGCTTATTATTATCTCCTAACATAGTATCGAATTTACTTATTTATCAGAACTGTAAGGACTTTGTTAATGAACCATAAGCACGTTGTGCCTACAATATAGTAGACAATCAGTAAAGAGTTGTTGAAAGTATGAATAAATGAACAGATTTACTCCTTGTCGCCAGGGTTCTAAAATTTCAGGATGATGATGATGTATATGTGTGATATGTGTGTGTGTGTGAAGAGGGTACAAAAAATTCTTCACTCCAATACTTGAAAGCAGAACCTCTCTTTTGCAATATTTTAATCATTTTTTTGATACAACTCTTAAAATGTATTACACATTCCCTTGCTTTAACAGATTATGTAAGTACAGATTTGCCTTTTCTTGGAGGCTCTGGATTTCGTTAAATTCATCAATAACAGTACCCTGTATTTGTATGAGGAAGTGCTTCAGTCTTACTAGGAATTCCCTGAGGTGTACCACAGATATCTTTAGTCTGATTTCTAATTCTGCAGAGCCCTGGGGCCTGGAAGTGGGAAATGGAACACAAGCCAGAAGAGAGACAGCTCCTTCCTTCTCCATCTTTCTGTCTCCTGGGAGCTACATGCCTCTCTTCTCTCTGTCGACCGTCATCTCCTGCTCACTCATCAACTTCTTAAAGGCCACGGTTGGATAGTCTTCATTTTAAGAAAAGGGATCGTTTGACAGGCCCAAGAGCTCTGAAGAAAACCAGTTTGGGAGGGGAGCCTTCTGTGGGCTGAGGTGAGACAATACAGGCCACTTCCTCTTTTTGTTGGGGATGCCTTCCTCTGTTTTTGAGAACCGGGACAAGGCAGCTACCCCTTGAGCTGCTTCCTGTTGTACTAGCTCCCACAGGCTGCCTCCAACAGATTTTCAAATAAGACCTGATTCACCCACTGTGCCAAATCCTGGCAATCACAGTTGATATAAATGCCATCTGAAAAGCCAAAATAAAAAAAAAGAAGAGAGAGAGAGAAAGAAAGAAAAGAAAAGGAAAAATAATTAAGCAAGGTGAGTGGACCCTTGAAGTTTGACTCTGTGAGCAACTCGAATAATAAAATAGTGTTGGAAAGAACTTCAGTGATTAAGTAGTCCCCACACACTACTCAATATATGTTTTTTGTTGTTGTTGTTTGTTTTTTGGTTGGCTCTTTTTTTTTTTTTTTTTGGTAATAGAATGGTAATGTTAGAATTGGCAGATTTCTTGCTTACTAACTCTGCCAGCAGCAGATCCAGGGATTCCATTACAGGGAAAACAGATGCCCAGTGTTGTTTATTTTTGCTTTCCTTCAAGTCATATTTATCTCATTCTAAGTACCTACATAGAATGAATGAAATAAAGGGTATCTAATTCATTTTTCAGTCACCAGTCCCTTGAATTACAGACCTATCCTCTCTCCTACTACTCACCTAGGCTTTTTGTCAGGTCAGCCCTCACAGAACTTCCTATCTTAAAGGAGTGGGGCAAATAAATACTCAACAGGAGGAATAGACTTTCTTGGTGTTTTTGCTTTTCCTTCATAGAAAACACTAGGAAGAGAATCTCTTCTATTAATAGGTCTAAAAATTTTTTTTTCTTCATTTGCTTAGAAATGTATCATTGAAAAAGAATACCTCCTGAATATTTTTTTAAATTCCAGGATAGGATAATAGTTAGAATTACCTTCTCATTTCAGAATCAGCTCCGAACCACAATATCTGATCCATTCCTGGAAAATGGGTGATGAATGAAAGGGGAACAACATATAAATCAATTCATGTTCACTGATAGTGCAATGCACAGGGAAAACAACAAGATTTATCTTTTAGGCTATAAGAATGTTTCTTCATCTAAGTGTTGTAATTATCTGCTTATACATTTTTAAATATAGAATAGATAGGATTTTTAGAATGTTTAGCTGTCATTGTTGGTTTAATCTGTTCTTTACCACTGAGAAGATGAAAGAAAGGTTCACTGATTATACTTAGTTGGATATTTATTACATAGATTTTTGGAGAATCTCATTTCCTTGTAATTAAATTCTCTGAAGTTCAAGTCCATACCTTTTTTTTTTTCTTTAAAGATTTTATTTATTTGAGAGAGAGAGAGAGAGAGAACACTAGCAGGAGTGAGGCACAGGGCAAGGGAGAAGCAGATTCCCTGCTAAGCAGGAAGCCCTTGGTGGGGCTCTATCACAGGACCCTGGGATCATTAACTGGCTGAGCCACCTAGGCGCTCCCAAAGTCCATATCTTTTTTCAAAAAAATACTGATTTTAATGTCACTTACTCCTTAGATTTCCAGTGTTACTCTGCCACTCTCTTTCCTAAAAGAGAAGATAACTATTAACTGATTTTATAGATCAAGATCTGCAAACATTAGGTCATTAAGTTTTTTTAAGGTCACAAAGGTCATTAAGTTTTTCTGCTTTGGGTGCTCTACATGAGGCAAAATGGAACAAATATGAAATTCCCTGGTATTTTCAGAAATGTGCTATCTTTTGTAACTGCAGGTGATATCATATTCATAACAACTTAGTCTGCTTTCGTCTAGAGCTAATTATGGCCTCATTGCTTTTACTAAAAGTAAGCCTAGAATTATAACCCATTATATTGTGCACCAACAAAAGCATTATATATGTCTTTTTTTCCCCACATGGCAGAGGATGAAAGAGTTGCTCAGTGGGAGATTTCTTTTAAGCAAAACGAATCAGTTATTTGACACTATATAAGATCAAAGAGTTGTTTACCTGAAGATGTTTAAGGAGAGTCTAATGATCCTAAACTTTTTACTAGTAGAAAACATAGAGTTGCCTAGTAATGTAAAAGCGAAATCAGGAAGCAGAATATCCTTCTGATCCTTTTTCAGTAAATCTCATTCAACTTCATCTTACATTTCATTTCATCCATTGGTAGATGGGCAATAGCCAGATAACCCACTGAAATTTACACCTTGATGTGTGTGTGTGTGTGTGTGTGTATGCACATAAATATATATATTTTTCCATATACTAGCTCTAGTCTAAGAAGTGTATTAACCCTATGATCTCACAATACCATATTGAGTCTGACATTTTGGACTCTATCCATACCATCAAACCTAAGTTGTAGATTAAACAATGTTAATTATAAATGGAGTGATATAGACAGCTAATTTGCATCATTTAGATGAAATAAAACGTTTGGACTCAGTGTTTGGAGTGAGGCAGATGGAGTAATGGGTCACAGTCAAGGCTCTAGAATCTGACCAACCTGAGTTCACATCTCGAATCTCCCTCTTCCTGTGTGACCTTGAAGTTGTTTAAACTTTGAAGCCTCAGTTTTCTCAAGTCTAATAGAATTGTCATGAAGAGTAAACAATCTGACATATAGTGAGGATTCCATAAATGTTCGTGGGAATATTTACTCTTATTTGAGATATAAGGTGTTTTATAGAACAGAGTTTTTCTGTTCAAATGGTTTAAATGTTCCCTAATTCCCTAGGAACCTTGTTAAAATGCAGATTCTGGTTTAATAATCCCGGGGGGGGGGGCATGAGCCTGCATCTCTAACAAGCTTCCAGGTTGGTATCCTTATTGCTGTATCACAAACCAAGGGTATGCAGGAGAAAGAACACAGGCTTTGGATTTATCCATCCATGGACTGGAATCCTGGCTCCACACATGGTAGCAATATGACCTTGGCAGGTTCAAGCTTCCTTATTTCTGAGATGGAAAGAATAATATTTCTAATTAAATCAGTTTTCATTTAAATACAAAATAATGTATTCGCACAATACGCAGGATATTGTAGGTGCTTCACAAATCTAAATTCAGTTCATATGAAATGCTTTAGTGGTCCCTTTAGTATGGGAGACTGATAGCTCTCTCTCTGAAAGAGCTGAAAATTCCAATTGTCTTTGAAAACTTAATTAAAATTCTATTACTATGAAATCAACGTCAACATTGTTTTAAAAGCTTGTCATTACATGGAAAGCAAGTCAGTTCATACCAGATGTTGTGGGAACAGATTGGGAAAATGCCCCAGGCAAGTAGTGGGCCTAAAGTCACAGTGGATAGAATTTCTGCAAGTGTAGGTAACTGAGAAAAGAACCTAGCTCATGAAGCATTGCATCTTACTAGTATGACTTACTTTTTTTAAGTATGGAAAATTAAAAATATATATCACAACAGAGAGGTTTAATGAACCCCACATACCTATTACTAAGCTTCAATAGTTACCAGCACATGGCCAGTCTTTTAGTTTGACTCTTACCCTCTTTCTCCATCTCTGAGTTGTTTTTATTTATTTATTTATTTATTTATTTTTAAAGATTTTAATTATTTATTTGACAGACAGAGATTACAAGTAGGCAAGAGAGTTAGGCAGGGAGAGAGAGGAAGAAGCAGGCTCCCTGCTGAGCAGAGAGCCCGATGCGGGGCTCAATCCCAGGACCCCGGGATCATGACCTGAGCAGAAGGCAGAGGCTTTAACCCACTGAGCCACCCAGGCGCCCCATCTCTGAGTTGTTTTAAAGCAAATCCAAAATATGGCATATTTTGGCCATAAGTATTTCAACATATATCTTTAAAGATCTATTTTTTTGGGCACCTGGGTGGCTCAATTGGTTAAGCCACTGCCTTTGGCTCAGGTCATGATCCCAGAGTCCTAGGATCGAGTCCCATATTGGGTTTCCTCTGCTCTGCAAGGAGCCTGCTTCTCCCTCTCCCTCTGCCTGCCACTCCCCCTGCTTGTGCGCTCTCTCTCTTTGTCTGTCAAATAAATAAATAAAATGTAAAAAAAAAAAAAAAAGAGGGAGAGAATTTCAAGCAGACTCCCTGCTTATGGTGGAGCCCACTTCAGGGCTGGAGCTCATGATCCTGAGATCGTGACCTGAACCAAAAATCAAGAATTGGACACTCAACCACCTGAGCCACCCAGGCGCCCCTCAATGTATATCTTTAAAAATAAGGATCCTGGGGCGCCTGGGTGGCTCAGTGGGTTAAAGCCTCTGCTTTCGGCTCAGGTCATGATCTCAGGGTCCTGGGATCGAGCCCCGCATCAGGCTCTCTGCTCAGCAGGGAGCCTGCTTCCTCCCCCACCCTGCCTACCTGTGATCTCTGTCTGTCAAATAAATAAATAAAATCTTTAAAAATAAATAAATAAAAATAAGGATCCTTTTTCTTTCTTTTTTTTTTTAAGGATCCTTTTTCTTAAAAAGAAAACCCCCATAATACCATTATAATAATTACTTCAAACAAAAATGCAACTATTGAATTTACATTTAAATTGCCATAAAATTTTTACTATAGGCAATAAGAAATACGTCTTAAAGCAAATTGAAAATAGCCCAACACTTAAGAACAAAGTAAATACACTTGTTCCCTAACAAACAAAAGAGACAGAAAAATAATTGTCTCATCTACAGGACTGACAGGACTGACTTCTCAGCATCCCTCCTCTCAGGGCTCCCTCTGGGTCCTAAATGGTCTGCCAATTCTAGGTGTGGATTTCTGCTCCACATTGTCCTCTGTATCCTGAGGCTTCCCCGCTTAATTCTTTCTAGCTGAGGAGAGAGTGACTGCTTCTCACTTTAGCCAGGAGCGGGGCACTCCTGACAAGCTGATCTGAGGTCTAGGCTCTCACAGAAAAACGTTAGAGCTGGAAGGGATTTCACAGTTCAGCCATTAGATGAGAAAACAGACAGGAGTGTTAAGGGACTAAACCTTGCAAAATTCAGCTGAATTATTGCACATCTAATCTGACCTTTCTATGATGATAAAATTTCCATTAAGGAGTTTGATCCTTATTTTACAACATTTGGTTAGTCCCTCTGATTTCCTGCTAAGGGCCAAATTTTCTTTTTTGGTTTAGACATTCAAAAATATACATGATTAGAGTAAAAGTTATTAAAGAAGATGTAAGGCTTTTCAGTGTTATCTCACTGAAGTCTTCCTTGAACTCATGAAATTTCCATTTAATTTCTAATTATATTTCAGGTATATACATATCAAAAAATATATTGACATTAATATGCATTCATAATATACACATTATATAAAATTACTGTAATAACATCACAGAAAGTTTCCCCTCTTAGAATTTTCCTTTATTGAATATATTTGACGTATAACATAGATATAAGGTGTATAATCCTCTTAGAATTTTTTAAAGAAAGCCCACTCTACTGGCATACTTTTCCAATCCTTTCTTCATTAAAGTTAGTCTCTGTCTTAAAAATAGGTGAACTTCATTCTCATGCAGATGTCTTCATACAGTCAATTGTTTTGTGTGTTTTAAATTTGTACATGAATTATATACTACATGTACATTTTGCAAATTGCTTTTTTCACTCAGTATTGTATTTCCAAGATTGAGCCATGTAGATATATAGATGGGTTTTGAATTGTTCATTTTAATTGCCATATAGAATATGAATAAAACATAGTTTATTAATTAACTAATTAATTAATTTGCCGACATTAATTCCATGAATGAATGAATGAATGAATGAATTCACTATCTCTCTGAGGAACAGTTAGGTTGTTCTATTAGACTTCTTTTGTTAGAGTTATCAATTGGTGCTGTATAGTTTTTGCAAATAGGCCAAATGGCATCTTTGTAAATATATACTGATTCATTTATTATTTATTAGAAAAATAATAAATTAAGGTTATGTAATAGTTGGTTATATATGTGTGGACATGCCATTGATTTTTTTAAATTAACATATAATGTATTATTTGCTTTAGGGGTACGGGTCTGTGAAACATCAGTCTTATACAGTTCATAGCACTCACCATAGCACGTACCCTCCCCAATGTCCCTCACCCAGGCACCCTCACCCCCCAGGAACCCTCAGTTTGTTTCCTTAGATTAAGAAGCTCTTATGCTGGGGCACCTGGGTGGCTCAGTGGGTTAAGCCTCTGCCTTCAGCTTAGGTCATGGTCTCAGGGTCCTGGGATCGAGCCCCACATTGGGCTCTCTGCTCAGCAGGGAGCCTGCTTCCCCTCCTCTCTCTCTGCCTGCCTCTCTGACTACTTGTAATCTCTGTCTATCAAATAAAATAAATAAAATCTTAAAAAAAGAAGCTCTTATGCTATTGATATTTATATATTGATCCTATATCCGCCAATTTAGTGCTGAACTTTTATTCAAATAACTTATCCATAAGTAGATTTTCCTGTGGAGAATCAGGTTTTCTTAGCTCACTATTTTCCTTAACGTTTTTTACTGTGAACAAGATAGAGATTTTTTTGATTTATCAGAATTCGAGGGGAAAGAGCTATTGAAAGCTAGAGAAACAGATGGGTTGGTGGGGCTGTTTCCCTTGGGAAAAGGAGCCAGAGATGGGGGACTACTCACCCAAAGCTCCCTCATGGAGGATGGAAGATTTTTTGAAAGGAGTGTGACCTGCAGAACTTGTTGGGGCCTCATGAGATGACAGATGGCTGTGTAATCTGTGAGGTGATCCCTTCCCCTGTGTCTTACAAATTTTTAGTAAAAATGAAAATAATCACATGTTTGTCTCATTGATATTTTTGCAGGAACTTCTGAAAATGTGATGCAGGGACAGTAGGCCTGAAGCTGCCTTGTAACCACTGGAGCCAGGACTCAAACAAGCATGAGGAGGTGGAGCCTGAAATCCTGGGGAGGGACTGCTCAGCCTCCAAAAGGAGAACCTAAGCCAAGTTTCCTCATCTTTTTAGGGTAGGAAAGCTCCAAGTGATATTTGGGTTTTCACTGATAGTACCTGAACTACGTGTTCCCCACACAATGTCAAATGACAGGGTTCATGTACCTTCCCCCTCAGATTTCTTCTTTCAAGTTTTGAGTTTGCTGCTTTTATGGCTTTCATTGAAATTAGAGTGTTTGTGATCTGAGGAGCATGAGAAAAAAATGTCACCCTCAAATTATCTCCTTAATGGCTTGTCATAAGGGCAAAATTCCATTAGATTCATTTCCTCAGGGCCCTCTATTCATGTAATGAATTATGGCCTTCTATTAGCTGGGAAGTAATAAACTAGTATTAGATAACAAATTAATGTTAATGTGTATTAGTTTATCCATTTAACTCATCCCTATGGGAAAAGGAGAAGACAATGAGGGAAGGGCATGGAGCCTAAGGGCAAACCACCTGAGTTAACTTCCCTCTTACACTTATTAACTCTGTTATTTAAGGCCATTATTAACTGCTGTGTGCCTCAGTTTATTCATCTATGAAATGGAGATATCAATAGTACTTACCACATAGGGTGGCTGTGAAAATTGAATGAGTTCAATTTTGTCAAGCACTTAGAACAGTGCCTGCCACATATAAAGTACTATTTATTATTAGCTTTAATTATTACAATCATCAGAGAGAAAGCAAAACCCTAAAGGAATGGCTCAAAGGACAGGAATAATGAGACAGGGAAAAACTACCGACAGTGTATGATTGAAACTAAACAGTTGGGGGCAATGAAGGGAGGGGGCATCTAGAGTAACACTGGGGGCTT